>CM021766.1:148308390-148335717 GCA_011076525.1 Nettapus auritus
TTTTTTTTTTTTTTTTTTTTTTTTTTTTTTTTTTTTTATGATGTTTTCCACAGGAGCTGTCTTCCTTAAAGGACATTCTCCCCCAAGGAGGTTTAAACCATTTTGTTGTTTTCTCTCTTACGTTCAGTGTCCTTGCTGACCTCTCTACCAGCCTCCACCCTGCGATGCCCATTGGGATTCTCTGACCTTCTCTCATGTTGCTATTAAGGTTGTTAAACTGATTGATCTGACGCTGACCCACACTGTGATCCAAGTAGCACCTCCTTGTGATTTACATGTTATATCCCAAAGTAGGACACTGCTATTAAGGCTCTGGATTTGGATTCTGGAGATTTGGGTTTTGTCCTTCTCTCTCTCATGTATCTTCTGGGTGAGCTTGCACAGGTGATTTAGTTCTTTTGACCTATTTCTCCCTCAGAACAAGAGGGTTAACAAAGCTGCAGTGAGATTCTCAAGACATATTTATTAAAGTTCAGGTGGATACTGTGTTATCTGTGGCCACATGAATAAATCTATATTGAGAATTAGAGTGTATGGTTGACTGACCCATAGGCCAATCTATAGTTGTCTGTGCATGTGTAAAAATAGAGGGTTCAGTATCCTGACATTTCTCAGGAAACAGAAAATGAGAAATTTTGTTCACCTCTGCCACTTATGTGTGACACTTCATTCAGCCACAAGAGCTAACCAGAGTTGGGTCTCTTCATCAGTTTTCTGAAATAACTGTTGCCTCAGTCAACAGGAGAGGATAAATCCCATGCTGTAAATTATGTTTCAAACAGTGTACTGTGCATTGCTCTAGATAGCTTAATATTTCTGTGTTCTCATTAAAAAAAAAAAAAAAAAGAAAAAAAGAAAAGAAAAAAAAAAAAAAAAAAAAAAGAAAAGAAAACCAAAGCCCTGTTCTTTAGCACTTGATCAAATACATCATTCATGATTTTTACCAAAATTAAAATTTATTGAGAGAATTCTGTGGGTACACACTAGCCTGGAAAAAGGTTATTCTTTGCTTCTTATTCATCCACCAATTGTAAACTCAGCAGTCCTTTCAGAGACAATATCAATTAATATCATGAGCAGTGCTTTGTTAGGGACTGTTTCAAATGCCACATCATTAACTAGCATATTAAAACTGCAAATTTCCTTTCACCCAATAATTTTATAATTCTGCCAGAGAAAGCAGTTCTTCATGGTATAATTCCTTTCTCCCCTTTGCACACATTCCTTGCTGCTTCCTGCTTACAATGTGGTGCATTTTACTGTGTTCTTATTTTTTTTTCCCCCTGCTTCTGTGCATGAGTCTCTGATCAGAAAGGCTGGTCTGGTGCTGGCCACAGGATAACCATTGTGTGGGCTACCAATGACTGAACTTGTCTCCTTCTTAGTGCTGACCTGTGGGTGATCTGAACGGAGTATTTAGAGGTGGAAGACCCAAAGCTGGGACCTTTAGGTTCTCTAAGGACAGTGGATACTGAACTTAATTTGTCTTAATTACTGCAAAGCCTTCCAAGGTATGTGGCCTTCCTATGCTCATGACATTGGGAAAAAACATGAAGAGACAATTTAGTGAATGTGTGGTCCCCACATGGAAGCTATTGTTGGAAATGTCTTTGCTAAGCTGCTGGTAGCCCAGTTTTCATTTTGATTTGCGTTGGTAGAGAATGATTGTGGAGATGGAAAAGGGGATGCTTGTCTGCTTCCGATATAAAGCTGGCACTGTTTCTCCTCCAGTCACACTCCACTGGTATTTTGTCAAATGTCTAGCTTCTGTGTGTGTTGGACTTGGCAAAAGAAGGTCATTTAAAGAGGACTGTAAGAGCAGTTCCCGTGCATCAGCCTGTCCCTCAGCCCAGCTATCCTGTCTGTGATGGCTGGTGCTCACGAACACTTAGGGTAAGAGCATAAAGTACAAGGGAGACATAAAGAGATAATTTCTCATATTTCTTGCGGTGGAATGCATCTGATTAAATAAATATCTTTGTCAAAACAAATGGAGAATAAATTCAGTCAGTAAACGGAGAGCTAGTCAACACAGACCGTGGAGCTCAGGCCATGATTCATCTGATCCCGAAGCAGACTTATAAAAAGGTCAGGTGACTCACTCCTTAAAAATGGCTGTATTTCTCCATGAATTACAAAGACAAAGTGCTTTGACTTATAGAAATACACACTATGTGACCTGAGCCAAAATCAGGCTGGCTGGTTACCTCTTGAAACTGGACAGGTGCAGAAAGAATTGTTTTCCTTGTAGATAAGACACTGTTAGAAGTCGACTGGGATGGACTCAAAGAACCACAGAATGGTTTGGATGGCAAGGGACCTTAAAGATCTTCTAATTCCAACCCCCCTCCCATTTTTTAGGGAGATGAAAACCTTTGGAACAAACATCTCTGATATTCCCTGGCTAATGGCCAGAATATTTTATCCCTTCTGGATGTCTTCTGGACCTTGGATAAACATTGATTTGGATTGTTTTGAATGTTGGAGCTCAGTTCTCTGGGCCCAAATTCCCACATGTGATTGCTGCTTTGTCCCAGCCATAAGGATTTGAAGATTCTCTTTCTCTTCTTCCCCCTGTCTTTTTATTTGTATATGAACAAAGTTTTACAACAACCACTTTTTTTTTTTTTTTTTTTTTTTTTTTTTTTTTACATTGCATTGTAAAGGTCTGGGATATTGAAAAGCCAAATTATGTGATAAGATTACCACTATTCTGGGGTGAAGTCTTAGAAGATCATTATCCAGTCCATAGCTCTCCAATATATCTACAAGAGTGTTATGGGACACTTGTTAAAGTCAAGGTAAATCACATCCACTGCTCTCTCTGTTTCCTTGGAGCTAGTTGTATTATCAGCTTGGTCATGCATGACCTACCTGCATTTGATAAATTCACTCTGGCTGTTCTTAGTGAGCTTTATCTTTCATATTTCTGTACAGAATGTCCAGAAGGATTTGCTTTGCAACCTTTTCAGAGAATAAGGATAAACTGATTGGCCTGTAGCTACACTGATCCTCCTTTTTGCCTTTCTTGAAACTGGTAGTGACATTTGCCTTTTCCCAGAAATCAGAAAATCCCATGATTGCCTTGACCTTTCATGTCTGCTAGAGAATGGCCTCACCATGACACTGGCCAACTTTCCCAGCACCTTCAGGTACATGGCCTCATGGACTTGCATTTATCCTATTTGCTTCAGTTGTCTTTCATTCTGTCTTCTTCTACCTTGTCTACAGGGACCTGGGAAGCCTGATGGTGAACACTAGGAGTAAAGTTAAAGCAAAGAGAGCACCAATTAGAGAGATTTTATCACCTAGTATATGGGATAGAAGATGGAGAGACAGTTTCCCCAGCTGGTAGCTTCTTTTCTCCTAATCCTAACAAAGTTCCTCCCCCCTTCATTGCCATCACTAACACTGTCCCCCTTGCACAATATATACGAGTCAAAAATAAACTGCTGTGTTGTATGAAATAAATAAATAAATGTAGTAAAATGTAAGAGATAAGATCGCCACCTTGAAAAATATATTGCCTCTAAGTGAGGAACAAGCTGCTCCCTGAGTAAGCCAAACCATGCCAGCTATATTTCACAGTTCCCCATGATTGCTTCAGAGAACAGAGCTGGGGCAAGACATCAGGATCAGCATGTAAACGAAAAGTTTGGCAGCCATGTGAGGCTCAATGAACAGAACTGCAAGAACTGCATGAAGGAAACAATTAAAACAAACAAAAACAAACAAAAACAAACAAACAAACAAAAACAACAACAACAAAAAAACAGGCTGGATCTGTTTAAGTGAGTGACAATTCTAGGATCACCTGGTAGAGCCAGCTACAGTGTTCCAGTGTTGCAACATGAATGGGAGGAGAGATATCTGAAAGGCAACCTCTTCTTGCCACATGCATGGGGCTGGATTTCAAATGAGCTAACCAGAGATACATGTGTAGAAATAAAACTATAGACAGCCCCATAAATTATTCCTACAAGAGTTCAAAATATTTTGGCCATAAGAGGTTCTTTCTAAGGGCAGTGGAAGATTCTGTGTAATGGCTGGGGCTTGAAGTGTGCTAACATGCTGTGGATGCAGTGTATGAAGTTAACACCCTGAGGACCTGGACTCAAGTCCATTTTGAGTCAGGTTTATGCACAACTTGTCCCTCTGTCTTCTGAGTCTCCTCTGTGAAACTCTTGCTACTCAGCCCCACCAGAAAGGGCATGTAGTTAAAGATTATCAGGAGTGTTCATACTCAAGTAGCCACTGACTTACTAATTCCGAAAAAGATGTCTAGTGGAAAGCACAAAGCCACTCAAGGCTCAATGAAATTATCTGAAAAGGGAGGTGGTTTGGGCACCAAGACACTAGGCATTCTCCACTGAAAGGTTTATGCACTTGTATAGCCTTGTGTACTCATATAGCCCTTATGGAATTTGTCAAAAATACTGCATCTTGCATTTCACTGGAAAAACAAGTTTTTATGGTCCATGGGCACTCAGGAACCTCTGTGAACTATTCACAAAACAGCCCTATCAGTGACATAATTTTCTCTGAGGGAAGACCATGCGTTTCTGAAATGTGAACACCATCCCTCCCACCTCCATTTCTATCCCTTCTAAACGTTTAATTCCTGCTTGGTATGGGCAATGTGACAAAACCCTGTCCTGGTGACCATATTCCTAAAGGGAATTTTCTTTTTATTCCCCTGGAGTCTATAAAACTCCGTGCTTGCTCACCACACTCCACTTATTTCAGAAGCTGCGAACTTCAGGTTATCTTTCCAGAGACTTTCAAAATGAACAGCGCAGAAGTGTCATTTAATTAACAACTTGCCACCATCAGCAAGAGTTAGTTTTTGCACAGCCCAATTCATTTTGGAATTGGATATTTCTGTTACAAATAAGGCAGCAGTGCGGGTGATCTACAGTGCTTGTAAATTTTACTGGTAATAATTTTTAGTATTCTTTGAAAATCAATTCCAAGTTCTATTAGTTTACTCCCCTCCTCCCCATCCTCCACCATTCAGATTTACATGGTACTTGTAATAGTTTTAATCCATTATGTGAATAATTCCAATTATCATTCCACACTTCTTTTATGTCGTCTAAATTTTTTACTGCCTTTTTTTCTTTTACACCCCCCAGTAAAATGATAAAGCCATCACCATGGCTGGTTAAGTAAGTGGATACTAAGGAAGCTTTCAAGACTATTCAAGTATGGGCAAACCTAACTTTTCCAGGTGCGTTTGTTCAGCTATCCATCTATTTTCTCATCTATCCTTCTATCTGGTCTTGACAATGCCTCTCTTGGTGCAGGTGCATGGGGAGTTTCCAGGTGGATGGGATTGTTGGGGGAAGGATATTTGGTGAGCAGTGCTCCACCTGCTCTGCTTTCTCACAAAGAGCAGCCATGCATGAAGAACGATAATTATCTGTTGTAAATCAAGAAAAGTCAGTTTGATGTACTGAATTTTTATTACCTCTCTGTCTTTTTTTTCCACTCTTCTTTTTGGCAGGATTAATATTCATACATATGTATATGTATGGCAGAAGGAGGAAAAAAAAACTTTTTAGTAAGACTGTAGGAAATTGGTTGTGGTTGTTATTTATATCATGGTTCTTCTGTGACTTTGGATGAGATCACGATTGTACTGCTCTACATACTAAAGTAACCCAGAGCAAGAAGCTACAGGAAGTTATGATCTGAACAAGCAGGACCATGGACATAGGTTTGCATTTGCTTTAACAATTGGAAACTGAGGCAGGAAGTTTTTGGTATAGTTGGTTGACACTACAGAACTAATTACTGCCACAACCAATAAGTGCATTCACATATTTTTTACTCCTGATCAGGGACTTCAGTGGCAAGAACATTATTAAAGACTTTTCCCAAAACTACTTAAAATGTGACCTGTGGCGTCCACATTACGGACCATTTGAACAAAAGATTGCTGGTAAAATTTGAAAAGTTCTGCTGATATCTGTGGGGAAATTTCTACCTTGCCCCTTGTCCAAGGCTAGATGTTATGCCAGACTGGCACACTTCCATGACATTAATAATTTTCAAAATGTAAGCGCCATGGAACAGAAAGATAATGCTTGTACCTGACCATAAGTTTTTGTTTGTTTTTTTGTTTTTTTTTTTTTTTTTTTTTTGTTAGTCTCTCTCTCTCTTTTTTTTTTTTATAATTTCTTTTTTTTCATTCTGCTTTTTGCTTTCTTCTTCTTCTTTTTATTTTTTCTTTTTTTTCCCCTTTTTATTTATATATTTTTACTTTATATATGTATTTATGCACACCACATTAATTTAGTTAGTTAGTTTGTTATGGATTTTTTTTTCCTCAAATGTAAAAAGTGGTTCATTTTCTTCTGTACATCTCCAACCTTCCCAAACACTCATTTTCAATCTGTGTAGCTCTTCTATGCCAACTCTGCTCACAACTCTCTGAAATCCAGTGCCTGCCCCAAGTTCTCAGCTGAAACTACTTACTCAGAAGTCTCTGATGACGTTTCTCAAGCCAAAACTGAGGCCCAGTACTGCCCCTTAATCCCCTTGAGCTTCTCCACTCCCTTTGACTTCACGAGCTCCTCTTCTCCTATCCTGCTTCCCATTACCGGTGTTTTCCTACCCCTCTCACAGTTCTTGTGAAGGTTTCTCCTTATCCTCCATCTGGCTGGGGATTTCCACAAGCTTGTGGCCTTCCTTCTCTCATCTGCCATTACAACTGCCAGCCCAGTGTGCTACTTTAGCAATTTCTCTTTCATCAGATGGCCACCTAAGGTGAGATCAATTTTGCTCGATTTTATGCAGATACAAGGGACATTTCTGCATCTGACCTATTTATTTATTTAACTATTTATTTCTCTATAGTTAATGGGGGTAAAGGGGAACTTTTGGGACACAGTTCTCCAGATGTACTTCAGAGGTGTTTCTGAGGAAGTGATGAAAAGCACCCAGAGATATGTGTGTCTGTCCTGTAGGGATTTCTGATGATTGTTTCAAGAGGGGGGTAATCTGCAGTACTTGTATCTTAAGGAAAATGAGATGAACATTAGAAACTTTTGTCCAAGCTGAAACATGAACATCACCTTCAGCTTGGGCCTTTCAAGTCCTCACATCACAGGTTCTAAGTTCCTCTATGGTGCCTTTCTTTTCTGTATGCATACAGACTAAACTGCACATCCCTGCGAGGCCCTCCATGTAGTAAAGGACATTCCTCACTCCTTTTTCTCTTTGCCTACCCAGTCATAAAGATTGGGTATCCCTACTTTAAATAACAGGAAGATATTGAAAAATGGAGAAGAGATGTCGAAGAGGCTGGAATAGCCTGAGAAGAGGAAAGACTTGTTAGTAGTGGTGCAGCACTGACCACTGAAGTTAGACCATATCTGGATTTATCTGGAGATCTTTGTACTACCTTCCCATTCATGCTGTTTCTTGTCTTCTCTACTGATTCAGCTACTGTTGTTGTCCATGGACTATCTCTGTACCTTCTGTAGCTCATGAAACATGATTGACAGCATCTTTAATCTGCCTCAATTCTGCAGTCGCATATGGGTTCTACAGTATTGCTTCTCTTTCTTTGCTTATCTTTCTTGTGTGGATGCCCTATGAAAGTTAAAAATATGTGCCTGTAACCATCTAGTTTGAGTTTCATTGCCATGTCAGGTCTTGAAGAAGGGAAATTTGATACCAAAATAGCAAGATGCAATGAAGAATAAGAGATGATCACCCAGTTACTTGACCACATCACTGGGCTGGATTTTAAGCCCCACCTTACTTCTTGCATGGTTTTCAATTGACAAAGAGCAGAGTGAAGAATATTTACCTTTTGTTGGCATGAGGGACAACTAGGGACCATCTAAGCTCCCAGGTTTTTGTTGCACGGAATGGAACTCCCTCATCACCAGAAAGATATTCAAATGCCTAAATGAATAAATATCAGCACAAACAAATTAAAGGGGGTGAAAAACAGGCCCTAGGAGATGCAGACCTGGAGCTTCTTGGTTCAGGATGTCTCCTGTTCTCACGGGTCTCTCCATGCCATGTTGCATTTCCCTGTATAGAAACGTCAATCTGTTTTCCCTTCGCTCCCCCTTTCAGCTCTGTTGGCCATGTGGAATTGCTTTTAGAGCTTGCTGTAGGGTGAAAGTGCTTTGCAGCTTTGAAAAACAGGCATGCAGCAAAGCACAGAGAGTTTAAGGAACAAAGAATGAGAACAAACAAAACCATTTTCATATTTGCTGCTAAATGTCTTCCAGCCTCCAGCCTTGTTATTCTTCCTCTAGAATTAGAAAAACCTGTTAGCAGAAAGTGTGCTTGCTCTTTGGCAGTTAACAGCATATTATTTAGATCAATATGGCAATTCTCTTCTCCCCTTAATAATACCACTTTACATTTATATAGTGGTTATATATATATTTATATATATGTTTCTTCAGTGGATAGCTAAAGCAGATTTTGCAAGAGCCTCTGAAAGAAAGTAAATATTGTGTCTGATGTTCAGGGATCAAGTAGATCTCTGTTCTGAAAGCTACAATTAACAGATCTGCAAAGAACCCGTTTCTCAAGACAAATAGAAGGGGAATTACATTCCCCTTCATCTATAATATAACTAGAGATAATGGAATCTGTTTTGCAAAGCACTCATCCCCATGAGAAAAAGAAAAAGAAAAAAGAAAATACATACACACAAGAAACTGTGCCAACAAGTACAGAAGGACAGAGAAACTTTCTGTAGGACTATCTGCAAACTACCATTACGTGTTTGGATATGTGAGAAAAAGTGGAAAAGGAAAACGCAGGGAGGAATCAAGAGTGGCAGAATGTCCCAGCATGGAAATAAGCAAACTGTGCTGGACACAAAGATTCCTGAGGGCCCCAAGTTAGCTGTTGGAAGTCAAGAAAGTAGCCCTTGATTTGTTCTCTGATGCTTGGAAAAGAGGATGATGCGCTTTTCAAATAGTCACGACCACAGCAAAGATAGAGGGGTGCCAGTTCAAGAGCAATAGAGAACTAGAACCCAGGGTTCCTGAGGCATTTATGTTCCTGATTTATCATTAAAAAGAGAAGTTGGGTGCACTGGAAAATGTGATTCTAGGACCTGTCAGCTACAATAAGACTTGTGCAAGGTGAATACGTCTGCTTATCAGGCTGGTGAAATATAAATTTTTATGGAAGGCCCCATATACTCCTCTCATCCAGCTCATGCTTTATTCAGAGGGCTATAAGTCTCCTACAATGACAGCTCAGGCCACTGCATAATTAATTTTCCCTTTGAAAAACTAATCTCAAGAAGGTTTGATTTGGTTGTGACCAAAATATAACTATGCTAAATTGTTCAAGAAGGGAATATAAACCATATGTTTTAAGCACACATAGAAATTGTTCAACCACACTCACACAGTCAAGTTGCAGTGATATGTGGACAGTTTTGAGTTTAAAGTCACCTTCATGGGGAACAAAATAAATTGACTCTTCTCTTCTCTTTAGGGTCCAGATGAGCTAAGCTGATTGCCCCAGGACCCACATAAGTACTCTCTCCACCCCATTATAGAGACCTATAGCACATAGTGACTATGACCCTATTTCACAGCACTAAAACTTAGGTAGTTGAGTTTTTTTTTGTTCTGCATTATGAGTATGTTTTTAAGGAAATATGACAAGATTTGCATATATGCCTGCATTCTTGTAAGAAACATTTTCAGTATTTTCAAGGATAATTTGCTTTTTAGTCAGGAACAACCCACATGCCTGGGGCCATATTCTGCAATGTGTCTAGCTTCTGTAGCCTCCAGCAAACTGAGAACATCGTCCATGGCCATCTTTGTCTTCTGCTGGGAAAGGCAAAGAGTCCCAAATACCATGCTGAAGTTAACAGGCCGTTATTTTTTCTTGGCAAAGCTCTATCATTCTTGGAAGTATTTTCTTGCACAGGTGTTTTGCTCTGACAGGTGTCTGTGATCTGTATGGAAGGGAGAGGGCTGTGCTTTCCATTTCCAAAACAACAACAACAAAACAACAACAACAAAAACGTTTTGCATTTTACTTTTGGATTTACTGGGAATTTTCCTTGTTCCAAAAATGACAACATTTGGCAAAACATGTTGGTGCTATTTGTCTTCTCCCCTTGGCTTGCCTCCGACCCCATCAACCATCTTCACTCCTGCTCTTTTCATTTGCCCATGGTCCCATCCTCAGAACTGAGGAAAGAGCTTTGAGGTCTGGCCTGATCCTGTTTCATACCTAGGAGCTTCATTCACCTCATCTGGAAGTACCAGGCTTGGACAACAGGCGCCACCATCTCTGGTGTCAGGCATCCTTACCAGCCCCCCTCCCTTGCATCGCAGGACTGTAATTTATACAATTTCCCCTGCTTGCTTTGCTTAATTGTCTCATTTGTAATATTCTTTCCAATTCATTCAGAATCCCAGGCCTGGTTAAAACAAATATGTATTTTTAATTTTAAGCAGCCTAATTTAATTTTGTAAATGCGGGATCAGTATTAATCAGGACTTCTTCTGAAGTACATCAAGGCACATCGAGACTCAGCCAGCAAAATAGCAGGTGTTGCTCAGTTTCACACCCCTCCTGTCACTTTTTTTTTTTTTTTTTTTTTTTTTTTTTTTACATGTGAAGCTCTGAAATTTTCTGCCTGAGGTTCAGGTATTCAGAGGACTTCCCAAGCTCTCCGGGGGCGGTTAATAACCGAGGAGAAGCGGAGGCAGAGTAGAAGAAGGGGGGTTTGACAGGTGATTTTCTCAAGGTCAGGAAAACAGCCTGCTTTTAGGAGTCATGTGGTAACACTGCTTACTAGAAGGCTTCCCAAGTGTCTCTCATAGATCATTTACATCTTCTACTGCTCTCTCCACCAGGCCTCATGTCTTGCCTCCATCCCTGGTTTCATCCCATCCACCTGAAATAAGCCCTCAAAAAAATGCATTTCTTTCCACACCACTAGCCATAAATCACCACCGAAAAACTTCTGGCCATAACTGGTTTCAGAAGACTCTTGGTTTGCAAATGGCTTGAAGGTTTTGTCAGGTTAGGATGAAGATTTTTCTTAGGGGTCTGTCCCCTATCCTCAGTGTCCCAGCTGAGACTTCACTAGATGCCTGATGCATGTCCCAAGGGGATCACAGGCTCGTCCCAAGGGGGGGGTCACATGCTCACCCCAGGGGTAAGTGTGAGACCCCAGTGGGGCAATAATTGTTTATGGCCCTCTAAAAGCAGTGCCAGGAAAGTGAAGAACTTTAAAAGTTCACAAGTGGGGACGGCTGGCGAAGATGAGGTATTCTGAGTCACCTTGTGGGGACATCTCTATGTTATCAGGGATGTCTCCATGAGCTACAAGCCTCTAGTGACTGAGGGCTGCTTGTCAGCCTGGTAATCCGTGGCAGCTTCTGTATTCAAATGAATTAATGTATTTTATTTTGTGCAGTTCTGAGCAGTGAAAGCTGGGCATTCATCCCTTCTCTATATTGTCTCCCACATCTCCCATGCTTTAACTTCTTCTGACCTTCCTCTTGGTGGCTAAGATGTCACCCTGTTTCATGAAGGCCAGCCAAAACTTCAACTCACATCTGTCCCAGGCCAAAAAAAACACATCTAAATGGTGCTGTCTGGTGGCAAAGTGTGTGCCTACTGAGTGCTGAAAACGGATCCCCCCGTCATAAATGATGGTAAAGCCAAGCAGAGGGAGTGTGGCCACTGAGATGCACTTGTTGGGTGAATCACTTTATGCTTTTTTTGCTGAGTTCTGGGTGGAAAATTCATAGAGAGCTTCCAAGGGAAGCTACGGGGGCTGCAATTCCCTCCCTAAAACTTCCATTTGTCTGTTAAGCCATCCTGAAGATGACTTTAGCCCTTCCCTCATTTCTTCCTATGTGAAAAGGAGGGAGGATGCTAAAGCTGAGGCACAGGCTCACGTCTCAGGTACCAAAATGGTGATCATTTTATGGTTAATTCCTTATCACAATGTACCCCACTTTCCTCCTTGCTACCATGTTTCCCTTGCTTTTCTAGTAGTAAATCCCAGAGCTGAGTTTCCAGGCATAGTGTGATAAAAATACACGCCCAGTATGTTTCCATCTGGCTTCTCGAGGTCTCCCCAAAGCTGTCACTTTGCAGTGTCAATGCAGTGTCCAGGAACACAAGGTCTAAACCAGGGAGGGAGGTGTTAGGTTCATGGCAGGAGGTGGAACAACGCTTGTGTAATTCACCTGCCACCAGCGCCTGAGCCCTTTAGCACCTTTGGGTGGGCTTGGTGATGCTCAGAAAGCGTCCTGCTTCAACAGACCTCTCCTGGACATTTGTGTGCCTGTCACCCAGGGATGAGCATGGGGCTGCTAAACCATAATAACTTGCCTTTGTATACCCAGTTTTACACTAAACCTGTAAATTTCATGCCAGTGAAAGTTCCAATGAGAAGGATTTAGTTAGTTAGTTAGTTAGTTAGTTTTCTAGAACCTAGAAGATTTTTACAGAAAGTGCCAGGAAACTCAAGCACTACCTGCACCTGGAGTACACTGGACAAATGGTACTTTTCTTTCCACCCCTTGCTCCCTTGCACTCCCTCCCAAGATGTTTTATGGTGGCATTGTGGCATTATGTGGCCATTGCCAGCAGTAGCAGAGACCAGTAGGATTAGCTAGTATTAAATGTGGCAGATGTAGAAATGAGCTCAGGAAACCTCTTCCAGTTCATGACAATAGTGACTTTCACTTCTTAGGACCCTGTAATCTATACTTTTTGGAACATTGGTTCTTGTCATATGTTATTTGTGTATTTTATGTATGCATTTTGCCTTTTCCTTGTATTTGATACTATTTTATTGTGTTGGACACTTATAACTGTTGCAAAAAGCAGGTGCAGAGGTATCTGAGCTCTTTGACTCCCTCCTGTGAAAATGGCTCTCAAAGTGCATAGTGGATTGGGGAGGAGTGTCAGTTCGAGACAGATAGCCACTCTCCCTATTGCAATTCATTAATCTGAAAGGGCTATTTTAAAAACAACTCTTTGTCCTGTTTTTTTTTTTTTTTTTTTTTTTTTTTTTTTTTTCTCCATACATTTTAGGAGTGCAGATGGAAGGACTTTCACTCTGTTCCCTTACACCCATTTGGAGGGGTAGATGGGTCTTGGTAGTCTGCCTGCTCTGCTATGTGATGTTTGATTTGCTTTGGGAGAGAGGGACTAAACTTAATTCTCTGCCACAACTCAGAAGTGTCCAGGGTTCAGTAGATGCTTACAGATGGACACAGAATGGATGGTGGGCTGCAGTGTTCACTGTGGGGGTCAATGAGAGCTAGGTATGTAATTCTGCAGCATCCCCCTCTAAAGCAATTGCTTCCAATGCTGATCTCATTTCACTGTGCCGTCATGCACATGAGATGACCAGTAATGCATAAGGGATAGGGAAAACACTGGTGGACCAGTTTCTGGGTCGCCTATCTCAGTGAGAGCTTGAAGTGAAGGACCTTTGGTGGGGGAATCCCTAGCAATCTATTAAGGAGAAATCAGAGGCAAAAGAAACACAAAGGGTTGGAGGGAGCAGAAAAGGACATCATCAGATCGTGACCCAGGCCTCACATTAGCATTTCCAGCCCTATTTCTTCAATCCTTCTCCGACAGAGGATGTTCTTGGTTTAGAGACTGCTATTTCACTTGAAATGGCCTAGAGCAAGACATCTACTCATTGATGTGAGTATGACAAGAGGTACAACAAGCACTGTGACCCTCTGGTCATCTTTCTCTACAGATCCACCACAACCCAAGAGCTAGAACCAGCATGACCCCACTATATCCAGCGAGAGAGAATATGCCCATTGGCACAAGAACCTCATCCAACCCTAATGCACACATGGCAAACTCCTGGTCATGCTGATACGCCTGTAGGTTCAACTAATAGAGCAGGAGGACCACGGCCACCAGGAGCCTCTGGTGACACTACCTTCCCTTGGGGAGCTTGGCTGACAGCTTTGGAGGCAGTTGTGTGGCTCCCAACCAAGTGAGCATCCCACCACAAACATAGAGGAAACTGGGGCTTCTGCAAATATCTAGGAGCTGGAGGGAAGAAGGAGAAGGGGAGGCTTTTGTTGTGAAAACATTTGTCTTTCCAAGCAACTGCTGTGTGTATTGAGTCTATGCTCCCAAAGAAGTGGCTGAACATCACTTGTTCTTGGGAAGTATAATTTTTTCTTTCCTTTTGCTTCTACATGGCCTTTTCCTCTCCCTGTCATTAAACTGCTCCTGTCTTTTACCTGAAAGCTTTTTTGGTTTTGTTTTTCTTCCATCTCATTTTTCTCCCCCATCCTGCTGAGAATGGGGAGTGTGAGAGTGTAAGATCTGCCTATCAGTGTTAGACCAAAACAAGTGGTCAAGGTGATGCCTGGGGACAAAGGATGGAGGGTTAGGCTGTTATGAGTGTCCCTCTGTTTGCTGTAGGGGATTATGACCTTAGTGCTCTGCTTTACAGACAGGAATAATGGACACATTTTATTGAGAGTGTTAGCAGGCAGCCATCAGTCTGGTCTGGAGATCTGAAATCAAAGGGCAGAGGGGGCAAGTATCCCTTGTTTTGTTTACTTCCAGAGACACATCTTAGCACTACAGGAACACTATTTATTTCCTCGTGCTCAGGGGGAGCTGAACTAGGTCTTGGCTTTTTTTAAATGTCTTTCTCTAAATAAACTTCCTAAAGCCCTAGCCCAGAAAAGGCTGCTACGTGCATGTATTTTGACTAGACTCTTACTAATTCCATATGGCCCTAAGAAGAGAAACCTATTTTAAAAATGTTCCTTAAGAGAGCTGTGACTAATCTGAGCTGACCTAATTAACCCAAAATGTCCTGTGTGGAAATTGGTGTGGACTCTGAATAAAAGGCCCAGGCAGCATGCACATAAATTTTCTGTCTGCACTTTCATTCCCAAGGAGGCAGTCAGTTCTTCAAATGTTATTTCTGGATTGGTATTCAGAGCTTACACCTTGCCAGTGGCTTCTCCCTGCAAGGAAGCTAAATGCTTTCACCTCATCTTGGAAAAAATAGTTGTGCACTTGACAGCAACAAATTCTTTTTACACTTGGTAAAATAAGCAGGTTTCAACTACGTGTAATGTCTTCTCAGGAAACTGTTACCCTCAGCTCTACTCTAATTTGGGGAGATATAGTCAATATAGTCAGTGGAGTGTTGTACTGCAGGGTACAATCCCTCCTGCTGTTAAGAATAGATCTCTCAAAATAAAGTAGGTCAGTTGGACCCCAGTGTATCTGTTGTGGTTTTTGTTTATTTATTTATTTTTTTTTTTCTGCTGACTATGCATGGAACCTTAAGCAATAATCTTAGATAGATGGTCATATGGTTGTCTTCACAAGTTGGATGAGATGAATCCTGCCCTACACATTTGGACTCAATAATCCTGGGATCTCAGACTGGTGCTCATACCATAGAGGGGCAGAGGGCTACTAAGAGGGGGAAAATCTGCCCATGGGGGTAGGTTTGCACCTTGTCAAAGAGATGATAGTAGAAAAAGAAAGATCAGGGGGGCATGGAGTGGAACATTACTTAACACATTGTGCAGTATGTGTTACGTATAGAGTAAGGAGCCCCAAAAGTTGGCATTGTAGAGTTATTATTAAGGGTGAATCCACAAGACGAAGACATGCCTTGGCTGTGAGGATCTGGGACAGGTCTCACCTGAAGCCGATAGATATTCAAGGTCTATCTGACAGCTGAGAAAACTGCATTTTCTCAGAGGTTAAGAAAGGAGACAGCAGAAAAATTTGTGTCCTTTTGCTGGTGTTTGAGGCTTACGGCTGAAGTGATTGTGAGAGGAAGGAACTCCTGGGAGAAAGGTTAAATAAATTAGTTTGATTTGAGCAGGCAATGGGCCATTTATGAGTTGCTGTCAAATAGAAAGGATAAAATATCTGTTTGGACACAGGCAGATGTAGCTGATATGAGTATTTTAATGACCCTTGCATAAAAATGGTATATGAGTTTTTCCAGAGGGGGAAAAAAAACAACAACAACAACAACAACAAAACATAAAAAGAGGCTGGGAACCCTCTGCAAAAACTCTTAAGATCAGAGTCTGGAAACTGGAAAGAAAAAAAATCTTAAAAATAGAAAAGATCTTAACCTTTTAATAGTTAATAGTACAGAAAAGAGACAGAAGAGAAGAAGAACGACAAATAAGTAGTCCTAGATCTATCTATTCCCTAAAGGTACAGGACACAACCGGTTTTGAATTAAACATGAGTTTGGAACAACTCTTCTTTTTTAGGGAGAAATTATTGTCCAGGACAGTTTGATGTGACTACTGTTTGGGCTCTTCAGAAGTGAATACAGGTTGAAATGATTTCCTTGGAGAAATAATATCCCTGTTTTTATAATAACTGACTTGAGGTGTTTGTGGTGCTGAATTATCCCTCCATAGTGCAGGACAACACGATGGACGATGCTTGTTTGAGCAGGAAGCATCAGAGGAAAGATGCACTGCCAGTGCCCATGCATCACTGATGTAACCCTGTTGTTATGACTGCTGAATAATTTTGGACGGTTATTCTTGTGTTATAAAGTTCTCTTTTTCCTCCAGGGTGATGCCTTACAGGGACATCACTCACAGACAAGGAGACTTCCTTCCATACATAATACAACCTATTTTAAAGGTAATACTTGATCCTGGTTTGCAGATACCACTTTGCTTGCATGTGAGCTGAGCATGAGTGAGTCAGGCTCCCTTTAAAGAATTATCTTCTTCAGGGAAAAAAATTGCCAAGTATTCCTGGAAAGAAATCCCATTTCTCATTATGGAATGACAGGGATGAGAAGGAGTCTTGTGGGTAAAGTCTGCTAACTAGGACTGAGCTGAGCTGTTTTTTTTAGAGATGACTAAATAAAAGCACCTGTCTAGGAAGGCAGGAGGATAGGAATGGTATCACAGACCACTCAGTACAGCACTAATAGGTGTCATGTATGAGGCTGGAGGAAATAAGAGACACAGCTGACTGCAATGTCAGGATGAGAAGTAGAGCAGCACTTTCTTAACTGTTGCCAGCCACCCTGTCCTTCCCCTGTTTTGGCATGGAGTCTGGCTGGGCTGGAGAGGTGTCAGACAGATTGTTGCAGTCCTGTGTCATGGGCCTAATGGAGCAGGGGACAAAGACAGGCTTCTCTTTTTTATATCTCTATCACTTTCTTTGACAATGACCTACATAATCTCTGCTTGGGGAACTCAAATACTAACGCAGGCCCTACCTACACAAGCAGTGTTAATGAGAAAGTGTAAGCTCCTAAGACATACTTTTCACTGAGAATCAAACAAATGAAAAAAAATATATATATAAGAAACACATATATATATATATTTCTATTCCTGGACAGCCCATTGCTGGAAACTGTAGTCCATCATGCTGTTTTGAGAAGGTGCAATAGTTCTGATCATCCCACAGTTGTCCAGTGCATGTTTCTCCTGGATGGAACTAACTTTATGCAAACTGTGGTCTTTGAAAAGAGGCTGTAGTGTAATTGGTGACATTTATATGGATCGGTAGGCTTTTATATTGAAATCACATCAGTCTTTAAAAGGAACCACAGTTATTAAATGTGGAGAAACAGAATTGCACATAGCCAGTGTTTCAGTTTTATGTTCCTCATTGGTCAGGGAATTCATCCTGTCAAAAAACCTAAACACAGCCAGGCATGGGTAGCTAAATAATGTAGCTGAAACTCCTGACAACATTGCAAGGGATCCTATAAATACCTTTCTGTGATCCTTGTTTGCCAAAACGTCTCATCAGCCAGTTTTTGCAAGGTGACATGTAGTGAGGTTGATAAAGAAATAAGTATCTGGTGCTTGACAAAGGTGGAATATACTGGCAAGGTTTCTATTTTTCTACCTCCTCCTCTCCACCCATCAGCATTGTCCTTGGCTGGTGTGGGTAAATGTTGGTTGCTCACTAGGGGCAGCACCCCATTGGCAAAGACCTGAAGAACAAAAATTTACACTGGAAGCTCTCTGGGGCAGGAACTGTTTATTTCTTGTATCCCATACAGTATGCCACACCGTGAGGCCCTGACCTGGTTGAGACTGTCATGAGTAATAAATAAATCAGTATTAATCATCGCGAGCAGCAGCCACCTTGGGATGAGAAAATGATTCATTACTCCAATCTGCTGAATTATTCACTCTTCTGGTGCAAAAATGGCATGAAATATGAGCTCTGAGGATCTGGAGGATTTAGCGTGATAGGGATTTTATTCTCATATTAGAGGTAAACTACAGCTGGACTAAAATAATTCCATCTGAAATTTGTGACGAAAAATGTGGGAGTTTTTTTTTTGATTGAATAATGCATTTTATTAAAAATATCCTTTCTTTTGTCTACACTTTTTTTTTTTTTTACATTTCAACAAATAATTTTTTTAAGGCTTTCTCACCCAAAATTATATTCAGCACCACGTGACATAGAATTTTAAAAGGTGAAAAAATTGAAATTTCTATTTCTGTTAAGATTTTTTTTTTTTTTTTCCAAAAGGAAAGTAAATACTTAAGAAAATAATAGTTTCCTTGTAAAATCTCAAATTTACAATTGTCTGTGTTATGATCTCCTAGGAGTAAACTTTTTCTAGAAATACTGAAAAATGACATGTATGGGGAAAAAAAGGAATAGATTCAATAAGGCAAGTATCAGGGAGCACATGGGTGAAAGTTAATATTGTCTGTGCTAGTCTCCAATTAAAATTCTGTGAAATATTCTCATTTGTCCAGAAAATTAAGTTGCACTCAATGTTATGATCTGGCTGTTTTCACCTAAGAGGGGAATGGGAACATGAAGCACAGAATACCATTTTAAAAATAATTTTAAACTTAATTTTCTCCTCCATTTTGCCACTGTGGATCTTCTGGAGTGTCCTGGCTCCTGATGGCACCTTTGCTTCTTGAAGGATTATTTGTCCTGATAGTTTTATTCCTACTGATAATGTTATATGATGATTCTTACCTTCATGTCTCCTATGAGGCAAAAAGAGGGAGAGGGTTTCACACAGGAGATATCAAATTTAATGAAAATAATGAAAAAGGATCTCGTTCAGAGAGATCAAAAAAAGCAGTATGAATACCTTCTTTCTGCCAGCCTCCTTTTCAATAGCTAGAGCAATGACGGAGATGACAGCTACCAGTCCTATCAGTGCTGCTTATCTCATACAGATAGGTTACCTGTGCCCTGGTAGAAGGATTTATTTTAAGTGAATTATTGCATTTCCATCATCTGATTCTTGGATAATAATAATAACAATAATTCTGGCCATTTTGTTATTTCTAACTCAAATATCATCTTTCTTGAGGGCACTTTTGACTAAACAATATTGGTTTTACTGCCTGTGTAGGAAATAAAACCACAGCACACAAAGAGCAATGTAAATTAAATATACCAAACTAATAAAGTGCTTTAAAACCTTTGCCTTATTGTAAGTGTTTAGGGATGTGAATGAATTAGGATATTGGTTTTCCTGTCTGCCTTGGTCTTTCCCAAGACTGCCAGCAGGGGACACACCTTCAAGAATGTAAATGATTACCAAAGCTAATGAGATCCCATTAATATTATTAAATTACCCAGCAAACACTATTCGTCACTGTAAACTCATTTAGAAGAGAAGAAACTCAACCGAATTACTGTAGGGTCCTTGGCAGTTACCCAATAACCATGATGAATAAGGCCAGTTCCTGACAACTTATTGACACTGAGTCTGCTCTCAGAAGCTCCCCAGAACGCCATCCTCAAATTAGACTTCAAGAGGACTGTTGTGCCTTGAGGAAAAGTTGCATGGAATGCGGACTCCCCCTTCCAAGATGATGGAGAGAAATGAGCATCCCTTTGCCCTTTGCATTTGGTCAAGTGGTCCCTCTTCACCTCTACTCAGGAGGTCTAGGCAGATGCTGCCCTTGTCCTTCGGGTTGCTGGAGGCTGTAGGGAACAGGGAGGGGACTGAAAGCCATCCAGCTTTGTCCATCAACTGGAGCCCAAATGATGGATTAGCACGGTCTCAGAGGACTGATTAGCATAACTCATAAAATCCAATGAATTCACAGAGCTAGGCAGGGAGAGGAACCCACAAGGGAAACAGAGAAACCTGAAATGAAAACCAGACTATGTAAGCGTGAAGAGAAAGTTCACGGTCCAGCCTGGGTGAACATTCCAGCATCAATCAATCTGCTATTCCAGCAGAAAGTGAGTGTTGGAGAGGAGTACAAAGGATTTCAGAAGAGAAAGTGAATGCAGGTTTCTTGCTATTCTTGAATTTCTGCACAGTTGGCTTCACAGGAATTCATTTCCTGGTGCTCCCCACATCGACCTGGCAATGCAGTATGTGATACAACTAGGACTGGTGGTCCACAGCATTGGTGGTGGTAAAGTCCTTTCAAAACATGCTGCGCATCTGCATCCAGGTAAGGACCAGAAGGTTTTGTTGAATTAGTGACTGAAATAGTGTGTGTGGTGTCTCCTGACAATATGTTGCTGCTGTTCTGGAGAGCTATGACTGACCAGCATGGTGCTCTGGGTTGTTGGATGCACAGATTCACGTGTTCCAGCTTCCTATTTATTGCAAATTTTCTTTTGGCCTCTGCGCTTTTCAAGAAATTCACTCTCATTCAATGAATCCTCTGTACAGATCTTATATGAGAGCTTGTGACTAAACTTAAAACCCTCTAACCTAAGTCTTTTCTGAAGTCTTGTTTTGTTATAGAGATTCAGCTAAATGAAGAGCTTCCAGCATATGTCTCTCCATATTCCTAAACTGGAAGATGCTTCACTAAATTCAAGAGTGCTAGGCTAAAATTTTGTCTGAAGTGAAATATAGGGCATAAAACTATAATAAATTTGCCCCAGACTTACTGTGGTGATGTAAAGCTGATAGTAGAAGAAGGGGCAGAAAGCTTTTGGAGACTTAATCTTGTAGTCTACAAACAAGGAGAATAGCTTTCGAGTGTGGAAAATGGTGATCAGTCCAGATCTGTATTTAACACTTTTAGCATGATCTTCCTCATCTGCATTGTCATCAATGGCATTGCGATGTCTGGCAATTACGAGATTAATTGCTATAGACAGTCTCATGCTCGTTCACAATAATTGTTCTTTATGATTAATATTTGGTGAAACACTAAGATATAACAGTGAAAAATACAGGTGCTCATTGTCAACACTGGTGTTTATCAAGCACAGTTTGATATCTGGGCGTAATCTGATTTACCTTGGCAGGATTTAAAAACCAGCTAGCTCTAAAAGCCTGTTCAAGCTCTCCTCATATCCAGCTTGCTAACTAATCATTACAGACTGGAGGACGGGATGCTGATTTTACACTGAAACACATCTGGTGACATATAGAAATGGCGTACATAATTCATAACAAACCATTTGGTCCGTTTATCTACTTAAAAGTGGCCCACAAAGAGATCACAGTTTTCTGAAGAGCAACATATTTGCCATATGCTGCCTGCCAATAACTCTTGGTTTGCAGACAGTTCATGAGCAGTTGGCTGTGAGCACTGAATGTTTTGGCCTATGCCCATTTTGGAACAACTGAGATGCTTTCATCTGTTCTTGGAAATGAACCCACCCTAAGCCTGGGTAGTATTTAGGTGTGAGCCTGCCTAGGAATTCTGAATGCTCTACTAACAAGCCAAGGAAATTCAGGTAAACACCTGAAACCAAATCAGGAAAGTAACACCTCAGTGGTGCTGATGAATGAGAATAGAATAAATCAGAATTCAGCTTCTCGTAATTAATGCTTCAACCCTCACAATCATTCTTTTCCCATCCTGCCAGCCTTAGCGTTATATATTGTTACAGGGAAGTGTTCTGAGTGGAGATCACCTAGCTAGAGAAGAGAGGTTTTAAATGCTAATTTTGGCATTATTTAATAATGTCATAATAATAATAAGGGTGCTATAATTTAAGCTTTATATAATTTTCTCTGGGATCGTGTTAACATAAACCAACTTGTGCATAGACTTTATATGACAGCCCTTAATATTTGTGTTGCTATCAAAAATACCAGTATATGACTGTCTTCACCTAGTCATCTGAACATATCCAGTAACCTTGGATGACAGTTGTGATGGGAATATGTGAGAAAAAAAAAAAAAAAAAAAAAAAAAAAAAAAAAAACCCTCTATTAAAATTATGGGGCAAACAGCAAGCTGGAGAGATCTTACTCAAATGAATATAAAATTTTATAAGGGTTGCAATTACAATGACAGGTGAGGAAACATATATACCATCAAGGAAGTCCAGTTCACAACAAACTTCCTGAGACAAAATTAGAATAAAAATCCATAAGAGAGAGAGAAATAGGATTTTTTTTTCCTCATTCCCATTTTTTTTTTCGTGTAGTTGTCTATCAACACAATTTTATTTATTTATTTATTTATTTATTTATTTTTATCTGGAAGACTTTTGTGCTTGTTTAGATGTGTCACATGCAAATGTAGCTTGATTCTTATATAACTGAGATGTTCTCATTATATTTGTGATGACTGAATATAACTAATTAGGTAACAATTCATAGACTTAGGAAAACTTTAAAAGAAAAAAAGAGAATAAGGATATTTTGGTCTCTTTTAAAAACATTTTATTAAATTGTACCTGTTTGTCCTGTAACAAGACCAACGGCATAAATTTGCTGAAAGCATCCTTTCTGACAAAGAAAATGCATTCACTCTGAGGACATCAGGAGATGAGATTCTGCCTCTTCCCTGGACAGTTTATTTCAGTGATTAATCACCATTAATAATATGTGTCTTTCCTCTAATTTGGATTTCTCTGCCTTCAGCTTTCAGCTTTTGGTATTTATTTTGCCTTTTTCTGCTAGATTAAAGAAACATGATCACCCACAATTTCCTCTGATGCAGGTATGTCCATACGATAACCTAGGCACTGCATCTTTTTGATAAAGTATGACCTCTTTATGTCTCATTTAATAAGGAATTCTTTTCTACATCTTAACTTATAGTGCAGTATTTTCCAGAACCTCCAGTGACCTTTTGAAAGTGATGGAGAACAAAGTGATGCAAATCCAGCAGCACCATTCCAACCAACTCTGTCTGCAAATACAACAGAATTTTTCTCTCCCAATCACTTCTCCCTTGGTCACCCAGCCAAAGACTTCTCTTGCCACAACATTGTGTTGGGAGGTCATGGCCGAATGCCACTAATTTCCCAAAATTGTGCTTGGAGCCCCTCTGAGCTAGAAAAACACCTCCTGCTCTGGAAGCATGGCCTGTGTTGCTCATTCTTGGCATTTGGATGGATGCAGCTGCATTTTGCTGGAATGGGCACAACTGAGCACCTGGTCTAGGGTGCCCTATGGGACTGCCCTATCACCAGTCACTGTTTCCCAGCTTAGAGTTGGCTGTAAATTTAATCATAATTAATTTTATATTTATTTTCACATTGCTGATGAAAAAAATCTTGTTAGAAGTAGGTCTATCAGCAATTTCCCACTCTGTCAGTCAATAATATTTTAATCCACTTGGTACTGATGATATTTGGGTCTGGTTTTAATGCGAATGTCAACCATCACTTGAATATCTCTATCTTTGAACATGGTCCTGGACAACCTACTCTAGCTGCCTGTACTTGAGTGAGTGGTAGGATTACTAGATGATCTTGAGTAGACCCTTTCAAACTCAATGATTTCATATATCTGTGATGACTAAGCCAAATTCCTTAAAAGTGTTTGCAGTTCCTCTCTAATCACTTCTAGCAAATGCCCTGAAAGAATAAAATCAGACTGAGTTATTTGCAGCACGTCTTTCCCCCCAAACCATGAGGACTGTCATTCGTTATATGCCTGTTCTTCCGTTCTTTACCAATTAACAGCAATATTTCAATGTTTTATTTGGGACTGATGTCAGGTTATACAGTCTATAACTTCAGGCTTGCCCTTTCAGGTCGTGAGAGCAGCTGTAATTCTTACTGAGCCTTCTAAAATGTCTCAGAGATTCCAAGATGTATTAAAATTTAACAATGATTGCCAGGACTGGAAATCTCAAAAACTGTCTTTTGGACTTGAATATCAGTGACCTGACTTGTTGATTTTAAAATGTCCGGTTGCTTCTTGATTTAATTTTGCTTGCAATTCCCCTTAGTTACCAGGGAAGTGTGAAGTGCTTCATCATCATTACAAGGTTATTACATCTCCTAATATAGAAAGGAAAGGTTTATTCAATGTTTCTTCTTCTACAGTGGCGTTAGATGAAGATTGCCAGATTCTTGCCCTTTACCATTCCTTGCATCATTCTTTTTCTAGTATATTTATAAAAATAATAATAATTAAAAAAATCTTCCCACAATCCTATATTCCTGTCAATTTGAGATACCTTCACCTTACCTTTTCTTTCTGAAAACTTTAATCACCTTTTTCTGTTTACCTTCTGTAGTCTGAGATTCATAAGTTAACAAATACATAATGCATACTTTTTCATATGCATGAAAAATACATGTATACACAGATGAAGTGAAGAAGAAATTATATACAATAAATGCACACAGACATAAAGACAACATGGCTATATATAGATATTTCTACTTGATGTTTTTACTTTGTCAGAAAACCATAATGTTTTTTGTTTTTTGTTTTTTTTTGTCAAAGTCGTCCTCTGCCTTCATTGTGAATGCTTGGCTTTTGGCCATCTAATAAATTATTCCCAAAAGACTCAATTTTTATTCACAATTTCCTGTCTACACTTATGTCAACTTCTCTCAAAATTTTTCTCAGCTTTGAGAAATTAGCTCTTCTAGCATACAAAGCATATATTTCATTTTTGAGACTGTCCTTTCTATGCCTGTAATAAATGTAATCATCAGAGAGAAAGTTGCACTAGGAAGCAAAAAGAAAATTATAAATCTACAAGGTGTTTTTTTTATTTTTATTTTCATTTTTATTTATTTTTTATTTTATTTTGATGACATTTTCAGATATTTTGAAATCACCTGGAAGGAACTATCATAGTTTTATTGCAGGAAGAGATAACACACAGTCAAATACCTAAATGATATGAAAAAGGCTGGTTCGGTGTTTTTCTCTGTTGTGTGTATCTGATTCTTAAAAACAAAGTTCAGATTTTGTCTGGTTTCAAGGAAAGCACAACTGGAATGTATTTGTCATGCTCTAATTCTTAAAATTAGGAAACCTTCTCATCTGATGTTTAGTAAATGTTACAGCATACAAAAAATCATCAAGAGAGGAAAGGTGAAAATAGGGTAAAATTAAGCTCTGGATACAAACTAACATATTTAAAGTGTCCGTGTCCAATTGCTACTCACTCTAGTCTGGCATTGAAAACATCTTTCAAAGAAGTCAAGCTTGTTGCCAACATATTCAAACATCAGGTTGTGATTTTTAATGTAAAAGTTAGTTGCAGAGCTTATTCTGCTTCTGTTTGCTGACTAAGAGCTCTGGACAAACTCTCTTGTTTGAACTGACAACATGCTCAGCAGTGTATGCAAATGTTTCATTATCATATTATTAATATTTTCCTCAAGGTCATTTGCATGAAAATTACTCATGCAGCTATATGTGCAATTTGCAGCAAAGAGGAGTAGGAGAAGAGAGAAGCCTTCTGTGACTCCCGTCATTTCCCAAAACTTTATTGCCATGTAGCATGCAAAAATGCCTCCTGGAAAAACAAGGAACCAATTGGCATTTCCTTCCAAAATATGGGTGTCCTCTTCCTTCCTGTGGCTCTAAATGATAGCAATGTCACGAGATCTGAGCTATAAACTGAAGATGGGTCAGTTAGTGCTGTTGGTATGCTGTAGGGATTGCATTTCTTTGGATTGAAGGCTGCTGCTGCCATCTCGACCAATGGTGGGATGGAGTATACCCCATCCCAAAAAACAGTACATAAATGTGTAAATGACCCACATGGAGAGAGGTCATCACGACACCCAAGTCATCACCTTGGCTTGATTTATACTTCTAACCAATTAAGAGTTATGCCATTTGTTTAGACAGCCAAGTAGGCTCCCCTCAATATTTATTAGAGGTTGAATGGTATCTCCAGAGGGTGATTCATCCCATCCAAAGCTAGGGGGGAACACAAGTGAGGGGCGAGGAAGATGAATCACCTCTAGAGGTGCTGATCTTAGTCTGTTGAGCAAGAAAGGAGCCAAGACCAACCAGTTTAGTGGATGCCCACTTCTTAGGTAGGAGTGATGAAACCAAACCTAATCACAGGTTGTCTGCAGCTAGCTCATACCTCTATTATTAAATTGGTCACACTGCACCCAGCTTCTGGGCATAACTGGTTGTGGACATCACGAACAATTCAGTGTGCTATTATTAGAGCTGACCACCGCTTCCTCCCTTAAAATGGAAAAAAAAAAAAAAAAGAAAAAAGAAAAAAGACAATTTAAACACCCACAGAATTTCCTATGTCTTTCTTGTCCCAACAATATGTCTTCTTGTGTTTCTTATTTTTATTTTCTTAATAGTTGAGCTGTGTGTCCTGACAAAGTACTAAATTATTTCCATCCCAGAAATTAACTTCTCCTCCCTCATGATTATTAGGAACTAATTTATTTCCTCTAGAGAGAATCTCATTTCAGACACTTGCATGACTGAGAAAGGGAGACAGGGTCCAATTTTATTAGACCAGATCACTGAGTTGCCTAACACAGACTTTCTTATTATGCACCATCTCCTCTACCCCTTCCCCTTTCTGGAAATCAATGCAGCCATTTTTCTCCTCACTGATCTCTTCCTTTTATCCCTATTGGAAACCTCTTTTCCTATAATTCCCAACTATTTCATAGGAAATCACTATCTTCCATAAACAGGACTTCAGTCCATACTCCAATCACTCCCTATTTGGTTTTCTACAACAGTTTATATTACCATCTTTTCTGTTTTTGTAGGATTTCTCCACTTTTTGTGGTTGTAGCATTTTTAATTCTCCATCCAATCAGTCTGCTCACAGTCTAATCTCTGGCTTCCTCTTTATTTCCTTTTAATTCCAAATTTTAATTCCACTTCAGCCCATCTACACAGATATCTTTGTCTTGATATTTCTCTCCCAACTATCAGAGCTCTATCAGTGCTTCCCTCTCCTCCTGGCAGCTTCTGCAGCTCTGGGTGTCATAACTCACTGCTGATGGGTTCTGCGCAGCTAGACTTAGTCAGCTGGGGCTGCGTACTATTTTTAAGACTGTCAGTTGTTCCTTTCTCATGAATTTTGAGTCCATTTTCCAATTAAAGCTAAATCTGACAGAAGAAAAATGTTAAATTCTCACAGGTAAGGATGGAATTGGATGGACTTCCAGGAAGAGAATCAGTGA
>CM021766.1:148335727-148366262 GCA_011076525.1 Nettapus auritus
TTGATAATTTATTATTTCCTCTTCACAGTTAAGGGTAGCATCGCAGCTGTTACCCTGTGGACTATAGACAGTATACTACTAGAAGGAAAACATTCCTCTCTATTCTCATAACATTAGCAGCTTTATCCAATGCTCATTATCTTTGGATGCAGCACCTGTAGATTAGAATCCGTGCTGCAATGTTGAGAATAACTTTGTGGTGACTAATGTGAAGTTTTGGGTGTCCATTGATTTGTTAGCATAACTGGTTCATAGTAGGTAATGCATTAGTCCATTTTCTTACCCAGGGTCCTTTATAGTTTTCATTTTAATTTCTCACTGTCTGCCTCACAAGGTAGATGAGCAGAATTTACTTTTGTTCTTCTGTTTAGCATTTAGATTTATCTGTGATTAAATTAGATGCTATCACCTCTTATTGCGTCTTTCAAATCTTCCCATCTTAACAGTAGATTAGTCTGAGCAGTAGGTGGACCAGTTGGCTTCTTAAGCTACTGACTCTGGTTTCCCTCTCTGGCAATCTGCTTAAGGGAAATCTGATGTATATGTATTTTAAGCACTTTGAAATCAAATAATGTATTCCTTATGCCAATGTATTATAATGTATTATAATGGGGTGGAGAATTAAAGAAGTCATTCTCTTTAGAGAAGTAAAGAAGAACTAACTATTTAAAGTGGAAAAACACACACACATACACACACAAAAACCTTAACCTCAGCTCTTTGGATTATTTAATATTCTGGCCGTAAATCTCAAAAATCATGGAATATTTTGAAAGAGGTGTGGCTTCACATTACAGTTTTTAAACTGTATTTCACCTTCCTTCAAACTAGTCAGTATGTGTGGCTGGGGAACAGTTAAACCTGCAGTGCTTATCTGGTCTACAGAGCCCATGAGCTGAGTTCAATGGTATGCTCCACTCCTGGACGTCCATAGCTAATTAAATGTATTAGAGTTTAAAAAGAATAAAGAAAAAGGGAAAAAAGAAAAGAAAAGAAAAGAAAAAAAAAAGTGCTATACTTTTTTGGAGCCCAAACTTGTGTATGGTTTCCCATGAAGAATTAAAATCTTTCAAATTGCCTCCAATCTTGCCAAAAAGAAAGTGGGTTGTTTACAGGGATTAAGGGAAATATTTGTCTGCCCACTGAGCAGAATGCATAGTAGTAAGCACTGGTTGGTGTGAATCTTTTCATCTTGGAGGAAATGTCTACAACAGGTCACCTGATCCTCCCAAAATACTAATTTATCTCCATCGCTTTCAAGTAATTTGAACTTTTGCAGGCATACTTCAAAATATATGAACTATGGGCACAGAACTCCTTGCTGACTAATAAAGTTTCTGTATGTCCATCAAGACTTCATTATAGTATTGTCAATGTAACATTTACTAGCTGAAATTAAATGTATATATATATATAAAGTAACCTTCTTCATAGGACATCTTTGTTGTTGTTCTGGGGAGAGTTCCCAAGGAAGACTCCCTCTGTTCCACTTAGCTCCAGGGAATGACCGGAAAAATTAGACATTTTCATTTCCTTTGTGTCTCCTCACAGGTAAGGACCTCTGTTTAAGGTAAAGTTTCCAAAAGTTCCTACGTTCCAAGCTTTGCTGTTTGAGCCTTCTGTTGGTGACACCTCTGATCTGAATACATTAAGATCACTTCCTCCCAGATGCTTACTGACTTCTATTTTATTTAGCGCGCCTGGATGGTTTTCTAGGACTACATCCAAGGCAGTCTCTGACCTTGCTGGTTCTTTGGTTATCCACAGTGTGCGCAGAGCCCTCCAGAAAGATGTGGCTGCATCCACAAGCCTTCCTGCAGAATGTGTCAGGTGTACTACATTTCCCCACGCTCACTCTTTTTGACAGGATACACATAAAGAGATGCAGCAGTGACACATTTTTCACAGATGCCTGTGTAAGGCCAAGAATAGGTTCTCACATTCATAAAATAAGCACAGCCTACCCTCAGGGAGGCAAGGAACTCATTTATTTTGCCTTTCCTTATCATTATTTCATCTGATCTCCACTCGTGGTCCCTGAGACAGTAATGTGCATTTCAGCCATGTCTTCCATCCTAGGAATCTCGATGTACCATGCCAACTTCAGTGACTTCAGCCTCCTACAGCTTCAGCTATTTTCAAGTTTCTCTGGTTGGGCTTGCTTGGAGAACAATGCACTTCTCCACACTGAGGAATAAGCTGTATATTTTTAGTGAGAAAGAGGTCTGTGCTTGAAAAAGAGAATTGCCAAAAAGAGAATTGCAGCAGCACAAATTCTTCCTGGGCTCATTATCCCTTTGTCAAGGGATTTACAAATTCAGCATGGGGCAATTTGCTCTGTGTTTTTGTTGGGTGTCTCATTGCACATGGAGTAAGAGCAGTCTTTGGAGAGGGGAATCTGTGGCAGTCCTGGCAAAAGGATAAATAGGACTAGCTTCAGAGTTTTGGAGTTTTTTATTACCATTTATTTATTTATTTGCTTACTTTTAGATGGGAAACCTATAAAAAAGATTGTTCTTCTGCTGCTATATTTGTGGTAAGGGTGGATGCCACTTGTTTCCATACTCTATGCTAGATGCTCGATGCTGATTGTCATTTAGGAGTTATAATACATTGCACTACAGGATTTATCTCCCTTTCTGGATACTAAAGGAAGATCCTATAGAAAATACCAGGAAGAAATGAATAATATTATAAACACCATAGAGTTTCAGATTTTTTCCATACACCAAGTTACATGATGACTTAGAAGTACTTTGGAGTTTCTTTTCTGAAATTGCCAACTAGCTTCTGCAAGAGGTCAACTAAAAAAAAAAATAATAATAATTTAAAAAATGTAGGCAATCTTTAAATTACTCTACATTTAGGCCAGAATTAGGTATATTTCCTTACTTTCAAGCTGAATAAAGGTTAATGATGTGTTAATGATTTCATATGTGTAATGAGTGAATATGGCACTGAGAAGCTCTGTCAGGAGTCATCTGCATAAATGGGTTCACTCCTGAAGTATGACACCTCTGATTTTCTCTTGATGATTTTCACCTGTGGCCCTTCATCATCTTGACTGCAACTCGTATGACATAATACTGGCCATATATGCTGTTTCTTTCTCTTTAGATCAAGTACAGGGTTTGTGATGGCAGCAAGAGCAACGAGGACTGAAACAAGATCGCTGCAGTGGATGAAGGACGTTTGGTGCTGGAGAGCTGACAGAATTTTTTTCCCCTGCCAGGAGAGGAGGTTCCCCTCATGCAAGGCATTTCTCTGTGTCTCTTTCCTGCCTGTAAGTTACTGTGTAATTACATCATCATGGGAAGCATTCATTAAAAAGCTGGAACCATTAGCAGAGGCACGGCGGCCTCCTTTGTTTTGCACAAAATTAGATACCAGTGCGAAACCCAGTTCTAGATGCATTCATGTTCGTAAATCAAAGTCAAGTATTTCATTAGAGTGTCTGCAGTGTATGTATATAACTCAGCAGCAGAGTGTCTGCTAAAGCCTAATGTGTTGCATTTAATTAACATTTAATTAGTGTATTTTTGTGGGAGGTGCGTAAGTATTTGCCAGGCGGCTCATAAGCATGAATCTGCATGTCGCTCACTGGACGTTAGGGTACATTTCTTCTAAATGAAAGCTGCAATTTGATATCACCCTTTCAAACAAGGAGATCTAGTCCCAGGATAGCTTGAGATTCATACTTGACTTCAAATTTCACAGAGGTTAATTTTGTATTGGGCATTTGCACTGATATTCCTTTACTGATTTTACATATGTTGTCTTTTAACGCTCATACTTGTCTTTTATCCAATTCGGTTATGAGCAGTTGGGTCATGCTGGAATGAATTGCATGTCCTGTCAAAGAAGATATGTTTTGTTTCAGGAAGAAAACACTTCCCTGTCAAGTCTTTACTCTGGAAGCTTTTAAATCTCTGTGGCAGACACCCAAGACCTCAGGTAGTGCAGTCATTTCCACGTGCAAGAAGGGAACTGTAGTAATTTAGCCCAATTAAGGTGTTGCTGAGTGTTATTTGGCAGCCTGTGTTGGATCAGACGTCAGAGGGATGAGCTCTGATATTAAACTGATGCTTTCATGCACAGTTCTGTGTTCAAAATGGGAAATGTGTATCAGTTAAGTGTTTTTTGGCTTGTTACATTCTACTCAAGCCAAGCTAGCTGGTCACCCAAGGTCTTTGCTAGTGTCTAAGCACTGTCTTCTTCAGAGAGATAAAGCATGCTCAGGCCAGACACCTTCAAATGACCCTCAAGGGTAAATTCTTCTGACCTAGGACAGGTATCTGCACTTTAGCTGTCTCCATCTGAGCAAGTCGCTCCAGGTTCTTTTTACTGAGACAAGTTCAGGTTTATCTAACTATAAATGGGCATCACAGGCCAGCAAGGGCAGGCCTGTGGCATTAATTCTATTGACTACGACAACGAGATCTCCACTGTCACTGGAGGCCAGACTACTAGTGTAGAGATGGACACCTGGGTGACAAACATCTGAAGACAGATAAAAAGGATCCCCCCTTCAGTGCATCACCATCAACTGTGGAAGAAACCTGAGACCAGCTGACTCAGTTAATATACCCTAAGTTAGGGTATAAGAATATCCTTTTCTCATCTATCATGACACATAAAAGGATCTGTGCAGTGGTAACTGTTGCATGGATATATTCCTCTCTACAGACTGATTTAGGTGATGTGCACCCCCCTTTGCCACCCTCAACATAACTATGAGCCTAGATATGAACTCTCTTAGGGCATAGATGTAACTGGTGAGGACGTAGCACAGAGTTGTGGACTCATTGGCTTATTGCTCCAGCCCTGTCTTCAGGCTCCTGGAAAATTACAGCCAGCCTATTTAATTTCTCTCACAGCTTCATTTCTGTGCAAGGTTTCACTTCATCCTTGTGCTATATGGCATTTGCCCCATGCTGTTATTCAGCCACTGCTGTGCTCACCCTGTGGTTGATGGAAGAAGTGACCCATTTGGAGTATCTGTCCTTTTCAGAGTGTTGCTGGGGTAAGGAGAAACTAACCAACATGACAGAGTTCCTCTTCCTGGACTGAGTGCACATTTTGGCTAAAAAAAAAAAAAAAAGAAAAAAAAAAAAAGAAAGAAAAAAGAAATTGTTTTTGTTGTTGTTGTTGTTGTTGTTTTTCTCCATCTGACTGGCTGCCCAATGCTTTGTATTATGAAAAGCTGGTGAGGAGGGCTCAGATCATTACTTCTTATTTCCATGGACATTTGTATGAGAAATGATGTCTTTAATCCTCTGCCGGTCAGCTAGCTTTTCCTTGCATATCCCATTTCCTAACTGTTTATGTTTCAACCCCAGTCCAGGGGCAGTCACCCAGGCTGGCAGGGTCATGTTGAGCCTTCAAAGGGAAGAAAAGCAGGAGAGGAAACAAGTCCTATTTTTCAGATAGAGGGTTGATTTTTTTTTTTTTTTCCTCTGCTCTGATAACATAACTCCAGCACACCTCCAGTAAGGTGGAGATGATGTTGTATAAAAGAAAGATAGAGGGGAAACAGTGTGGACAAGGCAGGTCTGACGTACAGAGTACTTTCCTACCTGGGTTAGTGGGTTTAATGGGCTACTGAAGGCCAGATCTCATCTAGCACCATTTGTGTACCTCCCCTGCAGTTAATGGAAGTCAACTTTAAATTACACCCCATATGGAATAAAAGACCATGGAGCTGGAGGGTTTCTAAATGATGCAGTTCAGCAAGGTGAAGAAATAGATGTATGTGTCTGGCTGGAGTGTATAGAAAACTGCAAGTTGTAATAACCTCTCTGTCCCCTTTGTCAGGTCTTTTCCCTCCTCTCAGGGTGTAAAGTGTAGCAGCTCACACTGCGTAAGTCTTTTCCTCCACTTTTCTCTTGTGTGACTCAACCTCCTGAATACAATTCAGGCCAGCTTTCCCCAGTTCCACAGGATGAAGCTGAGCTACACCAGCAGCTGCTTGGGCTCTCCCCTGTTTTCCACTGGTGGGCTTCTCATGGGAATCAGAAGGAGGAGGAGGAGGAGGAGGAAAAAATAAAGAAAACAGCAGGAGTTTGATTCAATTTGGAGATTTCTAAGTTGCCACTGATCAAATCCAAGTACTTGCCTCATCTGTTAAAAAAGATTGCTTCCATCAATCTCCAGGAAGGCTTCAAGCTGAGCCTCCCTGTCGTAGGTGTCCTCACCCTTTCAGATCTGGGATACATTTATTTTTCAAAGTATTAGCTTGTTTTATGCATCTCCCTTCTCACTTCATCTTTCCCCTTGGCCACAACCTGTAGGAGAAGGCTCAGATGCAGATAATCATCAGGTTAATTTTGAGCAGAGTTGTCTCCTGTTTTGAAGTGAGCTCTGCAACTTTTTGCTCTCTTCTTTGTGGCTCCCAGTCTGTGTTCCAGAACAATAGAAAATTATCTTTCTCTTTAAGGTTTTATGTTAATACTTGACCTACAGGTAGGGAGAGGAAAGTTACAAGAATACAAGGGAGAAAAATGTGAAGCCATGGGTGGCATCAGTGGAACATTCACTTTCTGCAGCAGCTACTTCTCTGGGTTTGGTTATCACCCCATCCACAGGTTAAATACTAAATCTTTCAAGCGGTCTCATATTTTTGTTGCATGGAATTGAGAAGGTGGAAAAAGACTTTCACTGTTTGCTGCATGGGCATTTTTCAAACCATAAGGTCTCTGCAACATACTAATATTTCTCCAGCAACACTACTTGGCTTACCATCAGAGCTTGCACTCATAACACTATGTACTTCACTTTTCACTGTATTTCCATGGACATCCTACAGATTTCTTACTATGGTCACACAGGATCAAGACCACAGAATGGGAATCATTATATCAGAGTATTTTCCAAAGGCATGCCCTGGAAACATGCAGTGGACACCACTGACTATGGGACTGTGAATATGTAGTCACACTCATGCCTGTGTCCAGATATGACTCCTGCATCCTCTATCTCTAAATCTAATCTCAGCAAGTCTTGCAATTTCATCTGTCCCCAGGAGCAATCAGTCCCTGTAGTCACCACAAAGTGGGAAAAACAGCTGCAATGATATTCTAAGTGAAAAAGTTTTTTTGCAACATTGATATTTTTATGGGACTATTTCTTACAACTATTTTTGCACCAAAACCATGGTTTGTCTGTCAGAAAAAAACTGACATGATGGTCCTTGCTAGCCAGCTCCCACGACCATTGTCATTTGTATGTTTGCCTCTGGGCAGTTAGCTGGACAACCGTAACCATCCCAAGAGTGGGAGGAGAAGACAGGTAAGCAGGTATTCAGCCATGTGGGCAGGCAGCTGATGAACTAACATACCCTCTCCCCAAATGGATTAAGTTTGAAAACTCTTGGGAAAAAAAATGTGAAAAAGAGGAAAAGCCAGCTTGGCATAAGGCAGAATTACTTGTTCATTTACGAGATGTAACAAATGGGGAATCCCTTCTTTCTGGAAAAGGGATTTCCACGTGCATTCTTTAAAAGGTTCTTCGACCCTATGCAATTTTCTTTGTGTCCTCTCCACCCTACGCTGATATTCATGACTCCAGTTGCAGTTCAGTTTGGCACTCAAACCTCTTGATTGATTTCTGGCTTTATTCCTGGCCCCACAACTCATTGATGCCACTCTGGGGCAGACAGAAGTGGTTTTCCAGACTGTTAGGTGACTTAGAAAAGCATATGTTTCAAGGTATATGAATATTTCATTTTGGGCTTTCAGTTATGTTTTCCTTTTAACTGAAATCAGCCATGATGATTCTGAGACTGATTTTGGTGCAGTTCTTCTGGATAATATGAAGGAGGAACACTACAGGATGATTCAGACTCACCCCAAAGAAAGGCACTGGGCATATAGCTTATTTTTCCCAGTTTGGAGTGTAATTTCCCTGCAAATGCCCAACTTCAATTTCTTTGTATTATCCTGAGAAATAGCTAGGTGAAATCTACCCCAGGCTTGTGCTTTGCTTCAGCCCCTAATCAATCTTAACAGCCACTTATTGCTCCATATTTTACCAAGCAAAAGAGATTATGCCTTAATTATTTCTTTGCCAGCCTTTGAGGATTGCAGGAATAAAGCAAACAGAGTTCCAGTAAAAATAATCAGTAAAATAAAAATTAAAACATCAATTTTCTCTTCTGTGATCTTCTAATTGGAATACTCTGTCCTTTTCAGGCTTTGTGGCATTCACACAGCTTAAGTTTGTGTGATTGGTGGAAGGAACAAGACTCTTCCAGAAATGGGCCACCTCACTTCTGAGAATTGGTATCTGGAGGTGACTATCTGTCCCTGTTGACTGTTGTAGGAACTTGTGTTATAGTAGATGCCTGATTTTTAGAATCAGCTGCACGAAATCTGCTCTGAAAGCCAAATTTCTCATTTTCTGGACACAAGGTTTTGCATGTAAGTCATCACTAAGAAGATCTTTTTAATCCCTATCTTGATGCTTCTTTACAGGGCATTTGGGGAGACATAGCCCCAAAACTCTGCTAGAAGCATCTTGAATTATTACTGTGACTTTATCACAGCATTCAGCTATTCCAGATTTACAGCCATATGTTGGCCTTTAGTGTAACTCCCCGTCCCTTACAATGTTAGCAGCCTCAGGTGTGCAGAATGGCTCTGTGAATCTGTGAATGTGATAAATGCTATCCATTACTGGCAAAATTATTTTTTGTCTCTCTTTGCAGTTGTTTTCACTTCAGAAATGTTTCCAGTAAAACAGGGCTTTTTATTTATTTATTCTAGTGATTTCTATATCTTCAAAATCACCCCAGCCAATGCACCTTACATTAGTTATTAGATATTAAAAATGCTGTACAACATTGCTTTCAAACTTAATCTGCTCTCTACTGTCCTCGGGGATCTGAACAGGAAGATGACCTGCAATGTGTGCTTGAACTCATATGGCTTGGCCAAATGGATGCAGAAGAGGAGAGCACAAGCAGGTCCAGCTATTAAACTTCATGTCCAGCTATTACAAGATCTGAAAGAAACACCATATGCAAAGAATAATCTTTCAAAGGACACTGGTAGTAGTTTAAAAGCTGTGCCAAGGAGTGACTTAGTGGTGTAGATGAGTGATTTTCAATGCCCTTCAGCATTTCCTGTGTTGGTTAAATTACCAATGCATAGGTAACCATCCTGTCTTTGCATGAGTGTTGAGGAGTTGCAGTGTGTGCCATGGAATTGTTTCAAAATCCACCATCCACTATTTCACCTTGAAAGTCACTGTACTATGAAGGGACGAGAGTCTTTGCAATTTCAAAACCTGCAACAAAGCTCCCAAGACTGAAGTAATCATGCTTTTCAAATACCGGTAAGTACCAATTCTGGCTGAAATTCCAATGATCTGGCACACCAGAGGGACAAGAAAAGAGGGAAATTGCAATGGTAATTTTGAGGCAGCCAAGATTACAGGTTGCTCCATACTTGGCTAGAGATTTTGCCTTGACCAAACTTCAAGGTGGAATTAAAAAACATGTCTGGGGAAAAACAAGTGTATGTTAGCCACAAATTACTGCATAATTACATAATTGAAGGAGGTATTCATTCAGGAGTTGGAACCACAAACATCAGCATGACAGTCATCACTCTGTTCAAAATTACACACCAGTGAAAAAGTCATTTCTAAGTGCACTTTTGTTTGTAAATCATGCTCAGGTATTTCATTACTGTCTGCTTCTGAGTAGCAGAATGGCTGCTGTGTTGTAGCTAATTAAAGTTTAATTGGAGGTTACTTGTGGGCAGGGCCTGTATATGCGAAATATATGTGCCAAACATTTTAACTAGGTTTAAATGCCACTCTTAGGGTCTGGAAGTGCAGCCTGTGTTGGAAAGGTCCCCACCAGAACCTCCCCCTCTGCACTCTGCATATCTGTTTAATTCTTAGGTTGAATTTAAGCAATATTAGTGATGGGCTAACACTTCAGAAGACCCTTAATGATCTCCCTGTGCTTTATCTTTGGCCTGATCATATTTACTCTGGGTTTACACCAGGTCCTCTACCTGGGGCGCAATAACCCCAAGCAGAGCTACAGGCTGGGAGATGAGTGGTTGGAGAGCTGCAGAGAAGGACCTGGGAGTGACGGTTGATAGTCGGCTGAATATGAGCCAGCAGTGTGCTCAGGTGGCCAAGAAGGCCAACAGCATCCTGGTCTGTATAAGAAACAGTGTGACCAGCAGAGCTAGGGAGGTGATCGTCCCCCTGTACTCGGCTCTGGTGAGGCCGCACCTCGAATACTGTGTTCAGTTTTGGGCCCCTCGCTACAAGAAGGACATCGAGGTGCTTGAGCGAGTCCAGAGAAGAGCGACGAAGCTGGTGAGGGGCCTGGAGAACAAGTCCTACGAGGAGCGGCTGAGGGAGCTGGGATTGTTCAGCCTGGAGAAAAGGAGGCTCAGGGGTGACCTTATCACTCTCTACAGGTACCTCAAAGGAGGCTGTAGCGAGGTGGGGGTTGGTCTGTTCTCCCACGTGCCTGGTGACAGGACGAAGGGGAATGGGCTTAAGTTGCGCCAGGGGAGTTTTAGGTTGGATCTCAGGAAGAACTTCTTTACCGAAAGGGTTGTTAGACATTGGAAAGCGCTGCCCAGGGAAGTGGTGGAGTCACCATCCCTGGAGGTCTTTAAAAGTCATTTAGATGTAGAGCTTAGGGATATGGCTTAGTGGGGACTGTTAGTGTTAGGTCAGAGGTTGGACTCGATGATCTTGAGGTCTCTTCCAACCTAGAAGTTCTGTGATTCTGTGATTCTGTGAAATTACAAGGAGGTTGAAAGTTCTTGCTGGAGATATGTGTAGCAGGAGATTGGTGTCCTGTCAAGGGAAAGACCTAAAAAATAATGTCAAGAAAAAATGCTGATAAACCATGAGGATCTTTATAGCTGTTCCAGACATAATGAAGGTACACACTGACTTTTCCCTATCATTTTGCTTGGTTTCTGCCCATGTAGTTTTATCCTCAAAGACGAAAGGAGCATGTGTCTACTATGGTTTGGAAAAAGGTGTCTCATGTAAGAGTTTGTTGATAAAACAATTGTAGGAGCTCTTCCAAGCCACACATGAGAAAGAAAACCAATGATTTTGGGGGCTGCTATAGGACCTGTCTGGGGGATCACCGTCTCTACGTTATTTCTACAGCAGAGTCCCTGTGATATACCACTGTGATCAGAGTGCTCTTGAGTTCATTGCAGGAGGAGGTGTGTTTTATTGGATTAATGGTCTTCCTGCAGGTGCTGTGATCACACACCACTGTGAAATTGCATCCTACCCACTTCAGTTTTCCCAGCTATCTCTATTCCATGCAGCATTTCTCTTAGCTTCTTGGCACTGTTTTCTTGGTACTACTCTCTGTTGCTAAACAACTGGTCTGTTCCACCTCAAAATGTGTCACCCTTCACTCTGGGAACAAGCCAGAATCAGAAAAGGGTACTGTGTCTGCTCAGTGTGAAGCTTCACTGTCCTCATTTCAGTTTGCAGGGGTCTCTTAACAGAGGTCTCCCTGAAAATGTCTGAACATATATTGCTCCTTTTCCTTCCGTTCCTCTAACAACAAGGATTCACACCTATTCCCATCACATTTCCTGCCATTCAGTGGGCATCGTGGTGCTGTCTGCATGAGTCCTTCTGCAGGGCAGTGGAGAGGAGGGGAGGAAAGCTGCTGTGTTCTCTGTCAGATGGAGTTTAGTAAATAAGTGTAAATAAGGCTTGCAGAGCCATCCACAAGTTTAAAAGGATCCAGCCAGAAATAGCAAGCTGGCAGGGCGGGCTGTGCTGAACAGCATCACCCTGGCCATAGAGAATGCTTGTATTTTTTTTTTTTTTCTGCGACTGAAGTAAAAACTGATGGGAGAAAATGCCTGTAAAGGGTCAGAAAATGACCTGGAAGTGAAGGAATGGGGAAAAAAAAGGCTCTGTAAAATTGATGTATCTCAGTCATGGGCCGGGCAGCTTTCTTTCCTGCTGCATTTCATTTCTTTCTTTGTGTAAGGCGTTATTATTTGTGTTTGCAGAAGGACACAGAGGCTCATCTGTCACTTGGGTGCATTATGCTGTGTGCTTCTCATGAATGAGTGCCAGCAGACATTTTCTATTGCAGAGAGGGCTGCCAGAAAAGGCCTGAAATACAGCCCTCCTTCCCAGACCTTTCCACACAGTCTATGATCTGGTCTTGGACTGTGATTCCTGCACTGTATTGAATATTGAGTATATTGAATACTGAGAGAGAGACACATCTCACCCAACTTCAATCTCTGTGGACACTTGGTTTGTCCGGTATGGAGAAAAAAAAGACTCAGAATTGACCTCATTGCTTAGATGGGGAAATAGAGAGGGAGGTGTTGGTCTCTGCTCCCTGGTAACCAACAACAAGATGTGTGGGAATGGCACAAAGCTGCAGCGGGAGAGGGTCAGGACATCAGGACAAATTTCTTTACTGTGAGGTTGGTCATCCTCTGCAACAGGCTTCCTAGAGAGGTGGTTGGAACCCCACGCCTGTCAGTGCTCAAGAGGCATTTGGACAACACCTTAATAAGATACTTTAATTATTTGGTCAGTCCTGAAGTGGTCAGGCAGTTGGATATTATGATCTTTGCTATTCAATTCATATTCTGTTCTGTTCTGTTCTATTCTATTCTATTCTAATCATTTCTCTGTCTATATATTTGAACTGGTTATCTAGGCTTCCTCCATAGTGACAGCAGAAAAATGGGAAACTCCAAAGGCTCACTCGGCACATAGGTGTCTGAGATAAACGCACTGACTGGCACTCCCAGCCAGGGAGCTTGAGTTAATAGTTTAAGCTAGATACAGGTATTTCAAACGAACTGTGGTGAGAGAAATGCCATCTACTCTAGAAAGCTCAGAGCATCTATTGCCTATTCCCAGAGGCCCAGTGTCATCCAGCAAGCAGCATACAAAGACACTTTTCTGTGGTGCTTGAGGAAAAATGCTGGAGAGATTACACTCCACTCGGATTTCTCATCAGGCAGGAACTTCTTTGTTGAAGCCAGATCATTGTCAGAGTGAGTTTGGATTGAATTACGCTGTGTCTGGTACAGCTGGGACTCTAGAGGTTAACAGATACTCTCATTAAAATTCAGTCCTCTAAAATGAAATATCTTGAAATCTGCTGCACTTCACACCACAAGAAAGTGGGTGTAACAGCAATAGAATAAGTTGAAGTTCATCGCTGCTTAAACTGTCGGGCAATTTGCAATGCAGCCCAGAGTATTTTGGTGTGAAGGCATCACCTTGCCTTTCTGAATGCAAAATGGACACGGATTTTAATTTACACTAGCAAAGAACCTGGTCCCAGGAGTTGCACCGAGTTATGGAGACTACCCAAGAAACCCAGTGGCCATAACAGTGACAGAAACTGTCAGTCAGTTAGTGTAAATATGGGCTTTGAGCATCCCTTTGCAGCACAGCTTCCTAGTTCCTGCCAGCCCCGTGTATGTCTTTCTATAATTGCAACTTTCCTCAGTTAATCATGTCAAAAATGGCATTTGTACCCCTGGGAACTGCATCTGACGCAACAATATATCTATTTTTTTGGAGCTTTAATCCCAGAAGAGAATCCCCAACTAAACAGATTACGATGCTGGCAGTACAAAATAAGCTCAGACCTCCCATTAATCGCTGCAGAAACCACAACAAATTCTGAGCTGAATTTAGATAAATAGGAACACTTCTGGTACTTAAGGGAATAATACACACAGCTTCAGACATCTTGTGAGTAGGTTGAACACAGAAGAAACCCACTAGTTGGTGGTGATGCATGAACGAGAAGCTCCTGTTCATTTTCTTATTTTCTTGTATGGAAGCAGTATGTGCAGAAGTAGTGGGGCCAGAAAATTGAGGTTTGTTAAAAGAAATTACACTGAAAGAATATTTTGTTATTTTTTTCCTTGACTTTCCTTTACCGAATACTGCCGAAACAGGTCCTTCCACCATCTCACTGTTTCATGGCACCCATCAGGTACAGAGCTGGGCATCTCCACCGTGGTTTTGTTTAAGAAATCAGAATGATTAGAGATGCCTACTGAAACAACGGGATGGTTTCCCAGCCTGACTGCAGACACCCAAGGAGTGCAAAAGACCACATGGAGAAGCTGAAATGACTGTTAGATACCTGGAGATTTCAATTTGCTCTTGCTTTGGCCTTCTCCAGTTTTCCTTTGCAGGAAACCAGAAAGTATTTTGTGTGAAAAAAATAATCTGAGCAGGTTCATTTTATATCTCTCAGGGAAAAAAAAAAAAAAAAAAAAAAAAAAAAGGAAGAAAAAATATGTCTGCATTTTACAGTGTTCTTGTTTTTAAGACAACATATTCGCTGTGAAACAGTGAAGACAGAGGTAATCCCTCAGGTTCTTACATACACCCTATGTCCAGCTACCTCCATTTGAACAAATACTGGCAGCACTCCCAGCTCAAATTTGTACTAATGCGGGCCAAATGGGCAAATCTTTTGGGATCGTAAAAGGTTTTCTGCCCTACCAAATGACTGACCTCCCTATTTTATTGCTGAGGTTCTGATATCCCCAAATTCTTCTGTACTCCTGGACTTTCCTTGGTAGATGACCCACCAGTTGCCACCCAAAAGAGGGCCTGCAGCAGTTTGAGCATTACCTTCCTCCAAGGAGTGATTCCATGTGGCAGTATGAATGAGGGTGGAGTGTGGGTCTTTTCCTGGGACGAGTGAATTTGGAAGTGGAGATGCAACCATTGAGGCAGCGCAAAGACATCTGGGTGGAACCATCAGGAGCAAGCAGCAGCTGCTTTCTGTTCATTGTTTTTGCAGGACACCACTGCTTCCTTCAGTATCTGTCCTGGCTGGTCCTCATTTCATGCTGCTCAGTTGTTTTGGAAACCATCTCCCTCTTTCCCTTTCCTGTTGCATGGGTCTGAAATCACATTCAGATTTCAAGTCACAGGATGGCTTGTAACCATATTGTAATGGCCAGCCTCCCCTGGATAAATAGGTGATTTACCAGTAGCTTCATCACTCAGGGAACAAAGATCTCATGAGGTCAATAGTTGGACTTGATGGTCCTGAAGATCTTTTCCAACCTAGATGTCACTGATTATTTTGGAATGGATGCTACAAGGGTCTTTGTTAGAAGACAGTATGCAGAGGATGAAAGTTTGTCTCATAGTGTTTAAAACTCAACATGTGTGTCATTTCAGTGAATTCTCACTCCTTTCCTTCCTATAAGACACCGAAGGTGTTAAAGACTGTCTCCATCAGCAGACACTTCCTCGGTGCTGGTTTAGGACATCAGTGTGGTCATTGTGACTCCATTTCCATCACCACCTCATCCATCTCCTTTGGAGGAGAATGCATCCAAATTCCACATACGAGATTAGGAGTGGAGAGCAAACTGAGAGCTAAGTTACTTCACAGTGGGGCTGCATTCTTAGAGACTTGGTTGGCTTCCTCAATATTCAGAATACTCTGAGAGAAGACAGAGACAAAAATCATGAATATAATACTCAGTGCAACGGAAACACTAATGAGCAGCCTCCACCTACCAAAGCCAAAAAGATGGGAAATTATCACACTGGTAAATTTAAAAACATGTTCAGTATTGTTGCAAAAAATAGTTGAGTGTGATTCAGAGCACATGAGGCATTTCCATTGCGATGAGGTGAATACAAATGGTAGCTCTGCTAGGCGAGGTAGGATGTAAATCAACATTAATAGTTGTGGTCTTTCACAGTTCAGGATACCAGCTCAGGACTGAAGTGAACAATCCCCAGAAATTAATACATGGTTGGGTGCCTTTTGTGAAGACACCTCTAGGGGTACTGTGGGCAGGTGACTCCAGCTTGTCCAAGGGAAATACTGCCAGTGGATCGGATGAAGTGAAGAGCAGCTGGTGTGAAAAGCTTGGCTTTGAGAGGTGGAAATGAAAACGTGCCCAACAGTTTGGGAGTTCACTCCCTGGGCTAGAAAATGGGATTGAAAGAGGAGACACAAATAACCTTTACGTTAAACTGTCCTCACTGCTGGAAGCCCCTGCTGTTTCCTTTATACAACCTTAGCCGAGCCTCAGAGCTGTGGAAATATGTTTCTGCAGCAGGAATGGATGCTTCTGTGCAATATTCCACCTTCCTTGAGGGCTCAGAGTTTGTTTTTGTATTTTTTGCTGTCTTTCCCAGTTTCACCTCCACGTGACATGAAGAGGCACACCTTTCCAGATGACTGTAAGCAGAGCTATAGCGGAGCAGGGATATTTTCACAATGGGACTTTCCATATACCCTCATAGAACCACAGAATCACAGAATTGTTAATTATATTAATCTATGATGCCATGATTCTAGCAGAGCATGGATGTTTTCACAATGGGACTTGCCATATACCTTGCTGCCTCCTTCACACTCAGCTTTCCATTACAAGTTAAGTCATCATTTGGAGAGCTGGGTTTGACTGAGGAATTGGAAAATATAAAGGAGGAAATATCTCCAGATAAACAATTACATGCTGAGGTTGCATCAGAACCTCCTCTCCTCTCACCCAGCCTATTTCATGTCTGTCCTCTGAACCAGCTAAGTCCCTTTTCCCAGGGTGTAGGAGTCATGGTGCAAATGATGTGAATAAGTAGGACCAGCCTGGATCACTGCTCATTGCCTATGTTGAATGGAAAAGGCTGTGTAACTCCAGCATGAATAAATAAAAAAGTTTTGCAGTGATTGTCTGACCATCTATGTCTATCTGAGATCCTCGTCATGGCAATGTAGGAATGATTGGATGCTGCCTTGTTATTTCTCAGCAGCTTTTGAGAAACTGGGCATTTTAAGGGAGATTTGAAAGAAGAGAATATAAGGATAATTTAGTGCATAAGGAAGAGGAGTGAGACCAGGACAACCCTTGAAATAGAATATTGGCTAGAAGTACTTTTCCTTGACATGCCTCTGGATTGATTTCAGCATTCAACTTTATTGGCTTCTCAATATCTGCATAAAGTTTAGTGTTTCATGATACAACATGCCATACCCAGAAAAGGCAAATGAAAGCAAACCAAAGCACACATCAGCATTGACTAAGGGAATGAAATAAGACAGTTTTGGTCTATTGTCTCATAGAATATTTTGAAAATACACTTATATAAACACCACCAAAGTTTCCTAAAAAACAAACCTTCAATGTGCATAATCTATAATGGAAGGAAAACTGATATCAATTATGTGCTTAGTAATCCTCTCAAAATATAATAACAACAGGCTTAATGACGTCAGGTCTATCTGCTGTAGTGAAAAGACATTAAAAAGCAATCATAAACAAAATCAGATCTTTACCTAATACTCTGTTCACTGGGATAGAGGAAGGCAGATTACTGTACTTTAAAGGTTTTGTCAGAGCCAGCAGTATAAGGAAGCATAAAGTGGAGCTTGTTGTACTACACATATCTTGGTTAAACCACTGGTGGTGCAGGAATCCTGACTCTCACCAAATACATTTGTCAACTAAATATTTGCAGAAATGTTACAGGCAAAGGAAAGTTCTCACACAATTGTTGGTACACGGTTGTTCTCAGACTTCCTTATTTTTTCTTCTGAATGCGCAGAGTATAGTTAATTAGCAAAATCTGCATTGTTCCGCTTCTTCTCCCTTACTGAGGAAATCAATGTTTTCAGCCTGAGGATAAGGAATAGCAAATGCCACATATGCTTGTGCAGTATCTGTGCTCTTTAGTTCTAACAAGAAATAGGATGTATCTAGAATTAAGCTGAAAAAGATTCAAAACCAGTAAGTGCAAACATCTAATACCAAACACTTAGGCACAATAATGATATCATTCAAAAAATCATGGGAAAGCGGAATGTTTTATTCACAAAAGCAAAAATATTTGTAAATCAATTTTTAATGACATAACAAATGGCAGTGTAAGAAAATAAAGACATGTTTATATTTCAGTGATAAAATAACTACACCAGCATGTATAGCTGAGCTGATACAGCTCTTGAGTCTCAGCTTCATGGGAAATTCAGTATTTCTGATTTTCTTTTTTTTTTTTCCATTGCAATCTGAGATATGATGCCATATTTTAATTTGTGACTCTCATGTGCATTTAAAAAAGCATCACGTTCCAGTCAATGAGAATATATCACGGAAATATTTCAATATCTTTTTTCTTTGACTTCTAATATTTCACTTCTTTCCCAGATAAAACTGTAGAATATGGAATTAAAATAATAAAGTGAATATAAAGTTAAACATTAAAATAAATACAGAATAAAAGAAAACACAATAAATAGGACTATAATATAAAATAAGTCAGAATATATGATGTAGCCTAAAATATATTTCAAACAGAATAACTATGACAAATATATGCTAAAATGCATTATGTAAAAGATTTTTTAAGTAACATTGAATTGAAATTAGTGCATTCTTGAAAAACGTTGAGATTATGATGACTTAGCAAATTGTGATGGAAAAATATTATGCCAAAACCGTGGAAAACACAGCTAATATATTTTGAAAAGCGTATGTTAAGAAACGATTTCAGATGACATACTTGGGCCACATGGATAACAAGACTATTTCCAGCTAATTTCAGATGGGAAAGCAGATGGGTTTTTTTCTTGCTGTTAGACTTCTGTGGTCACAGTCTCTCAAGGGCTGAACTCGAACATCTGAATTCTTGTAATTATTATTATTATTATCACTACTAAAATTACAGTGACCAAATCTACAACCCTAACTTACAGCCTACTCCATTTAGTTTTATGCAAAGAATGGAAAGGTGTTATCACTATGTGAAAAACCTTCAGCACATTACATCTTTAGGTGCATCTCCCCTATATTTATGTATGGGGTTCAGTTGCAATACATAGAAATCTTGCACTATTTGGGAGTTCCCAGGGTGTCCAAGGCATCTGCACAAGCCTGGCAGAGAGATCCACACTCTTCTGGACTGTGATCCTTTGCCAGGTGGGATTTCCAAGAGTTTTTTTTTAGTGGCATTGCATTTCTTTGTTAAAGCAACTAAATCCCCTATTATGCATTCAGAACTCTAGCTGAGCAAGGTATCAAGGCTCTTGACAGAGTCAATGGGGAGTCTGTGGAAATTAGTCTGTGACCTGAACTATTATAGACATCTATTTTGGGAACAGGCAATTTCTCCCCATTTTAGGAACAGACAATTTCTCCCCAGACTCCACTGACTCTTGGTTGCCTGTATGGGGAGCGTGGGGTGACTTGCTCATGTGGAGCTACCTAAGTAGCTGACACTGGTATTCGGGGAGATAAATTTCTCCCTGGTGTTTGCTGGTGAGCTGGTGAGGTGCTTATCTGGATCTGGGACCTCAGAGAGCTCAACTATGGGTGGCTCCACAGCAGAAAATGCATGACCACTTGGGTTGGCCTCTTTTATATGACACCATGCAAAATGCTAAATTTTGAGCAACTAAAACCAATGGCCACTTGGAGTAGGTGAGGTTGTCATTTTTTATTTTTTATTTTTTTTTATTATTATTATTTTTGTTACTTCCCTGCTTACCCCTGAGATCTGCAGAGATGCATCCTTTTGAGAGGGCTGCAGAAGATTCCATGTTTCATTTCCCACAGCTGTATGTATCACTTGTATAATCCTACTGGAAGTTTCACTGATTTAACATCATTTCACTGCACTTAAAAGTGGACTGGCAGGTAGCTAATGTTTTGGATATGTTTCAGCAATGGTTCTTTACCTTGATTGTCATTTTTAGCATGATCACACTGTAACTGTCCATCTGTTTTATCTGACTGTCAGTCCCACTTCTCTCTCCTAATACTGTTTCCATTCGTTTGCCAGTTTCAATGAGACTGAAAGAATGACTCAGAGTCCCAAGAATTTGTTCTTAAAAATGTACTGGAAGAAAAAGACTACATTTGTGAGCATATGGAGGGCAGAGTTTCAGCGTGAAATGCAGAATTACCCATTCCATGTAGTCTGGTGGCACTCCAATCAGTGCACTGTGGTGGCATTGTGGAATTGATGCCTCTTCTGCTTCCTGCTAAACTGGTAATGAGGGGACATGAGAGGAGTTGGAGACAGTTTGGAGGGGAGTACAGGGGTCGTGAGGAAGTCCTGGAGGGATCTGTGGAGTTGCAGGGTTGTGCGGGACTGGAGGTGTTGATATCTGAGATGTGACCTGGGGCTTGGAGAGGACCTACATGTATCTCAATAGGTAGACATCATTCTGTACGTGGGAGGAAGCTGAGCCTACTGTGGTAGGCTTGTTTATAAAACACAGTACACAAAATTCTGTAGAAAAATCATTAAATTCTGCTGTTTATGAATACCATTTGGGTGGCTTATAATCAAGAATATTCATTACTCCCTCCTCAGAAATGAACACTATGGAGACTGGTAGATCCTGGTCTGCAGGGCTGCCCATTTTGATTTTCATTTTGTGTTTATTTGTGCAGTTAATGTGAGTGTTTTCCTAATCAATGCTGGTAGATTCCTCTTTAATTAATATTGATGAGTTGGATCAAGAATAGTTTGGGCCACGAGTAACATTTTCTTGTGTCTGTATGCTTGAGGAGAAAAAGGCAGTCATGTGAAATAGAAATCACCATGGGAGGGACACAGCAGAATGAAGAACCTAAGGTGAACCTATTTCCATTCATGAAAGAGAAGAAATGTTCTACAGTCATCCTGTAAAGATGGAGAAAATACCTGACACACTGACATGGACACCTTTGGACAGCAAAATATAAGTGGCTTCAGCTTCAGTGGGCTGCCTACATAAAAGCCTTTTTACGTATAGAAGTAAATAATGCCTGAAGTGTTCTCTTTGCTAGGAGAACTTCACAGCAGTATGTCCCAACCTCAGCATACGCAGGGCTGGGAAAATAACACTGATTTTCCCTGTTGGCTTCACAAAGAGGGGATCTGGCAATGTGTCACGGACAAAATAGATATGTTCAAATGGAGCCACCCTGACAAACAATGTGATTTTTAAAATTTAAATGAACTGTTTTCCCCCAAATAATATAAGTTACAGATATAAATTCATAGCTGTGCTTTTCATTTGTTTCTTTTGTTTATTTAATTTGATTTAATTTAATCAACCATTTGTTTTTGGAGCTGCCTTTATGAATCTGTTTAAATGTGCTGAGTGCTACTTTGGAAATAGAAATCTGCTGTCCTGGTTGTCTATTTTTTTCTCTCTTGGTTTGCACTTCTTCTAATGAGGTTCACAATCCAAAGTTTAGAAGTTGTTTTTCATGTCTATTTTAAGCAGACAATCAAGTCTTCTTAAATAAAGACTGATTAAAAATTGATTGAAGGCTTCAGAATTTGCCTTGATATGAAGTGAGGCTATTCCAGTGACCATTCCCCAGGGAAAAAAAAAAAATGGTAAGAACAAGTTCTCGTCCATGATCAGGAGTTGAGACATATTTCCTGGTGATCAAACTTTCTCTTTAGATCATTGTGACTATGACATCATTTAAAATAGTGAAGATAGAGACAACCCAATGTGTCTCAGCATGGAAAGCAAAATCAAAGGTTTTGATTTTGTTTACAAATCAAAAATCATTTTGTTTTTTTTTTTTTTTTCTTTTTTTAAAAAAATAATATTTTTTATTCTGAATGATGATGAATGAAGGCTAGAAAGAGCTGAATAGAGGCTGCCAGGGGAAGAAATAAGATTGAAAGAAAGACAACCAGGCTGAAGAAGGCCCTGAATGACCAAGGTCATCTCCTCTGTTCAGAGCAGTAAGAAGTGTGAGTACAGCAAACACTGCTGCACAGAGGAATTGAAAGGGTGAATCTTTGGCTAACCTGATGGATGCTCACTCAGCAGTGGTCACCATCATTCTCCATGGATATGACAATGAAAAAAAATGTGTGTGTTTACGACCCACCAGTCATAGGTCATTTCTGTTCCCCACCCCTCGCCCCTACTTCAGGCAACAGACAGGACCACAGTTGTTCATGCAGAGAGGAAGGCTTGAATTCAGTGGTGGCCAGGAAGGGGAGACCATTTATCAAGGCTCTTCTGAGCACCGTATCCTGCCAGGAGGCATCGCATCATCTGCACCATGAGTGAAGTCTCCTGCTTGGCACCATTGGTCAAGGTTTCAGGATGGCTGTAGGAGGCAGAACACCTGGAAGTGAGTGGTCTGCTGGCCAGGCTGGTGGGTGATGTGAGGTGAGAGTCCACAGTGTGATTCTCTTATTCAATACATGAGCAGACAGGTCTGAGAACCTGGAGTGCTCCCCAGCCATACGCTAAAGGGGACCTTGCCAGCTGGTCCAAAATGAAAATGAGGTTTGTCTGCCTGGATATCAATGAACTGAATCGGGCTTATTAGAAACTTAAAGGACACAGCTCATTGCTTACCAAAAAAAAAGAGTATTAGATGGGAGTGACTTGTGAGTACCACAACAAAAGCTGTGTGGTACACTGGAAACATGAGGCAATATTACCTATACTGTTTCTCCATGTTTATGCTTGGGACAATCACCCTTATGGTGCTTGTAAAGATTTTTTTGGGTATCTCAACAAAAGATCTAATAGGGTTTGTACAGGTGGTGACATTATTAGAACAATTTATTAGAATTTTCAGCTCTTTTAAGGAATTACTTTTAGAACATGGTTTAGTGGGTTACAGTGGTAGTAGGGTGATGGTTGGGCCAGATGATCCTGGAGGTCTTTTCCAACCCTAATGATTCTCTGATTCTATGATTCAATGATTCACATGAGCTGCAAACTTTCTTTTCATATCATTATTTAGTATGATTTAATCATTCCAAGGTTTTCAGACCTATCATTTTTTTATTTTTTATTTTTATTTTTTTGCCAAGTATACTGACTGACAAAGCACAATCTCAACAGAAATTCCTCTATGTGCATTATTCTTTACCTTATAACAGAAGTTATCAACCTGTATTGGACCTCAGAACCCTTCCCCATCATATCTTGTAAGAAAGTAGCAGAGGAAGAAGATGAAGAATGTGTAACAGGCAAAGAGTCTTTGTGCCATGGGGTCTTTCCTGATCTCTCATTGTCTCTTTGAAACAACATCAAAGCAGACAAGGCACCCCTGATTTATCCAAAGCCCCTTTCTGTTTCAGGGTCCCAGGCTGCTCTGATGACGGAGCCCACAAGGACCAGCTGAGTGAATCTGAAGAAGTAGAGGGGGGATGCAGTCTGAAAGGACAGACCAGGAATGGATTTTAAGGTTAATCAGACAAGAAGATGACAGATGAACTACTTAGATGAGATGGAGGTCTCAGAGGATCAAATGGGGTATGGAAAATGGAAAGGAACTGTAAGAGACTTCATGGGTAAAAGAGAGTTAGTGGAGAGGGTCTTCTCTTGAACCTACATACATGAACCCCATTCGATTTCACCCTTTATTCTCATATACCCAGATTGTTCCCTGATGATCCCTGGCAGGTGTTGAAAAGCTCTTCCTTTAGTAAAGGGTCCTGGCAACATGAAGTACTCTTATCCTTTACAGTTTTGTCCAAGATTTATCTGGATAGATACTGTCCCCTGAAAATGGGCATGGGGAGCAGGAACTTGGTAGCCAAAAAAAAAAAAAAAAAAAAAAAAAAAAAAATAGGGACGCCAAGTGAGACACGTAGGAAGGTGGAGTCCACGTCACCTCCAAGTACACAAATACAGTCTGTGCATCTGTCTGTCTGTCCAGCCTTCCTCAATGCCTCATAGAAATCTCTGGAGAATTCCTACAGCAGAGTCCTGAGTAAAATCTGAGATGTGCACAGGTGACCACCAGTGATGGGTCAGAAAAGTACTTGAAAAAAACTGCAAGTAATATGCAGATATATTAGCTAATGAAACTCAGTGCTGATTAAGTGCATAGTTAGAAAGGAAAACTTTTCTATACATTAATAATGAACATATTCCTTATCATATGAGAAAACTGAGAATTTATATACCACCCACTTACTATTTTTGAAGGATTTAAAAAAAGTCACAACACTTGAAATTGTCCCAAGTCCTGTTTCAGGAATGTGAATGAAGTATTTCATCTTCCTAAAGAAGGAACATGCAGTACTTAGCATTTCCAATCGGAGTTTATTTTAGTCTAATTTATTTTCAACAGCTTTCTCCTCATCTTGAGTGCTCTGAGAAGAGATAAAGATAATACATTCCCACTAGAGACAAGGGATAAGACAACATCAGCAAAAAAAAAAAAAAAAAAAAAAAAAAAAATGTTTACATTGAAGCAATCCTCTTACTGAGCTGTGATTTCAGCTAGTGAAAGTGGAGCCAAAGGGCTGGAGACTCCAGGTGTATAAGGTGTGGTATTGGGATGTGACCGGTATGTAGTAGATAGAAAACTTCTCTTTCAGTGTCACTATGCAGATATGAAAATGGAAGCACCCCTCACATGTTAAGGGTCCGATAGCTCCAGCTTAATCTTTGGTATTTAGGGCAACATTTTTTTAATTTGTGTATGATTAAAAGAGTTAAAAGGAAAACATTTTTTTAAAGAGAGAAAAATACATATATTTTCCTTTTCTCTCTCTTTTTTATTTTATTTTTTTTAATTATTTTTTCTTTTAATGGAATAGAAATGAATAAGAAGTTTTCACAAAATATTAAGAAGTTAGTCCCACATCTTGATAGACTTTGGTTAAAAGACATGTTGTGGGATGTTGGGCATGGACTTAGTTGAGACTTTCTGTTAACCAGCAACCTGTTTTTAGAATATATTTATATATATTTTATATACTTTATATGTATATACATATATATATAAAGAAGAGAGGTGGAACTCATCTTTGGATCCCATTTTAGTGCTTCCATGTTTTCTTGTGGCTTTGCCTTACTAGGCATGCTATCTTTTTCTTAGCAGCTGTTTTTCTGGAAATCCTTAAGAAATGGAAAACATTATTCTGATATATTCTGTTCCTCCTGGAGGACTGGTAACAGTCTGCAGTTGATTATGATAAATGTTACTGCTGTAGATAATCTGTTATACTGTGAGCTTTCAGGTACTCAGACTGAAATCTAACAGTATAGCCTACTTGTTGTAAAAGTATGATACTTCTGTGTGTTGCTTTTATAACTATTCTAGGATTGTCTGGAGAGCCTGGCAGATGTTAGCAGCAATTTGTTCTTCCTTTAATCTACTGAAGTTGTGATTTTGACACAAACTTTTTACATGCGATACTTTGCTCTGGGTGCACTAACTTCTCTCCTTTCTCATTTGGCTGTTCTCAGCAAATCTAACTGAATCAGTGATAGCACAAAACCCTCCTCCCTAAACTAAGCTTTTAAATACTCACTCGTTGTGAATCCTCTGCATGGAGCAAAAGGATGCTTATTCACAGTTCTTCACTGTCTTTTGAATAGATGCAGCATCTTCTTATGCTTTATAGGCTCCACAAGTGAAGCAAAGAACACAGAGTACAGGGTTAATGGTGAGGTGACAACTTTTGTGTTAGCTCAGTATGAGTAATAGCTGCACACAAGGATTTGTCAGGACACTTTGAATATGCCAAGGTTAAGGGCTGTGGATCAGCTGTTAAATAAGTTGCTGGAGCACCTGATTCTCCTGCCCTATCCTAGGTACTCCGTACTGTATTACACAAAGAAGTCAGTGGCTTAACACTGAATCCAACGGGCTGGCCTTGTCTCAGTTCATTTGATGTTGACGGTATAGGTGCATGTTGTGGTATGAACCAGCCAGGCCTATATGACTACCACCTACATACTCAACATCATTGCCAAAATAAGATCAGCCACCTGAATCCCCCTCGAAAACAGGTGTTATCTTTCATGGACTGCAGAGGGAGATAGACCTCTGGGCTCCAAACTTAGAAATTAAGGCACTTACTATGGAGTTCCCATGAGCTCTTGGTGCCTAAATGCAGAATTGTCACCTTGAACTGTTGTCTAAACACTATGTCTACTCCATCTTTGATGTCATCAGATGTTTTGGGCACCTCCGTGGTGCTAGTGGGTATGACACAAGGTTACAGAAAACTGATGAACTTCTGGAGGTGCAGACAAAGCTGGAGAGATAACTTATGGTGCCTAAGACACCTTAAGGACACTTAACGTGTCTTAGTGTTGGCTTGATTTCTACAGGGATGAACACTTAATATGGGCCACTACAAACTCTCAGAGATGCAGCCTGTTACATTCCCTGTGTATAACAAGGAGGTAACTACAGTCAAGAGCTCATGAGCTGTACCTGGATAGGCTTTTTTGTTTGTTTGTTTGTTTGTTTTTAATATCTAAATTATAGATTGTTCATCACACCTCCTCCCCATCTCCACCCCCCAAAAATAAAAAAAGAAAGGAAAAAAAAGTAAGTTTTCAGAAAATCCAAGGCGGACCAGAATATCCAATACAATGTATTTTTGCTTGAAATTTCTCTGTGCTGGGTTGTATGACAAGATTGAACTTCTGTACACAACCATGGGAAAAGTATGGATCAGAAACAAAACTGAGCAGACACCTTTCTCCACACTTCTAGTTTCATTGGAAACAGAATATCTCTACAAGCCATATCACACCAGCAGGATAACTCACTTTTGCTCACTTTAACTCCCAGTGTTCTCTCAAGGCTACTTGCAGGATACTGCCTCACTACACAGCAAAGCACAGGGGAGCAGCTGCTCTGAGCCATGCCAAGGATTCACATGTGGTTTGTCCATCCCAAGACCACTTCACTGCCAAAATAAGTGTCTCCCTTTTATCTGCCATGCTGGATTTCCCTCCGAGCTGCGCACAGAAAATGCATAATTCCTTCCCCACCTCCTTTTCCCTACCACCTTGGTAACCATCATAATGTCATTTTGGCCACCGGTTACAAAACTTTTTTGGGGGGACAGAAGAATAAACAGTCCAGCAAGGGGCTTAAAGGCTCCAAACCTACTTAGTGCTAGATGTTTGTATGTCCCTTATTACTCCCTCTTCCATTTTCCCCTTTCCTGGTCCTCCCCCATCGTTTCTCCACCCCAGCAGCTTGGTCCCTTTTGTACACAACATCCTTTTCTTTCACAAAGCCACAATGACCCTGTGGGGAGGCAGACACAGGAAATGTTACAAGCAAGCAAAATCCATCCTCGCGTTGTGACATTTGAGCTGTTGGGGAGGGGAGGTATTGGCTTTGTGTGTTTTTCCTTAATCATTTTTTTTTTTAATTATTTTTGTTTTGTTTTGTTTTGCTTTCCAAGTCCTCTTCTCCACGTTTTAGTTCTCAGTTGTTGATCTGAAAGCAGATGGCAACAGAACCTACAAGCAGAGCACTGCCTCAACCCCCTCCAAGAATTTCCTTTCCTTTACCTTTGTAAGCTACCCTTATTTTGATGGTTGAAGGGGAGCTTTCATGCCATTGAATCTTGCCTATGTGTGCAATGCCCACCTAGCTCCATGCCGTGGGACATTTAAGCAATCCTGTTGTGACTTAAATCCTCCATCCTTACTTCACAAGACCTACATGTCAGAAAGCCTGCTAGGGTTTCTATTACTACTAACTCCCATGGTCACTATGTGAGCAAAAAGGGAGCTAATGTATGGTTATGGTTTTTTGTTGTTGTTGTTTTGTTTTGTTTTGTTTTGTTTGTTTGTTTGTTGTTTTTTGGTTTTTTTTTTGTTTTTTGTTTTTCAGACCCTGAACATGGGATGTTTTGCTCCATCCCATATCCAAAGGACTATTGACTTCTCTGACATACATAATGGCATCAACCACAGGCACAGAAAAACGAATTAAATGGAATTAGGCAACAGAGCATCTTGCAGGACTTGGGTTTGCAGCTGTTATTATTTTTGGCCATGCAGTTTAGCTGGAGGGGGATTGTTTCATTCTGATTTCAGCACAGAATGCTATTTACATGAATGAGAACATGCTGTAAAATAGTTCAGAACTTGCCTCTGAATGGCTCTGAGGCTTCACAGATAGGCTCATTACTAGCGCAGTTGTATTCTTAAGTTATCCCTGTGTGAGCCAGTCATTGACATCTGGGATTAACTTTTCTAATATTAGTCCTGGTATCAGCAGCTTCGGAGAGGAGCTGGCCCTGAAAATATGTACCACTGGAGGTGAGAGTCTACAACCCCTGGGTTTACTCCCAGATATGTGGTGTGAGCAGTAGGGAAGTTAAAGCCTCCTGCTGTCCTGCAAAAATATGCTTTTGAGTCTTTTAAGGCAGCCTCTCCCCTGTTCAGGGCCAATATAGAATTATATTGTGTTTCTGGTGTTGCCACTCCTTTAAAGAGCTCACTGGGAGGGAGGCAGAAGAGATGGGAGCTGTAGTTAATTCAGATCAGAAGCCTTTGCAAGGCACTCAGACATGCCAGCAGATGAAAGGTTTCCTTGTATTGCAACTTTCAAAACACACATTTATTTCTGTTTTGGGAGGGGGATGTTATCAACTCATTGCTGGTTCTTCTCAGGGGTGGTTAGAGTGACTGTGTCTGGGGGAAAACCAGTAAGAGAGGGGACACCTGCTGTGGGAGACCACACAAGAAAAGGGGGAGCATCTCATGTGAGCTGGGAGCATTCATCAGGCTGGTAAGAAATCCAAGGACCAAAGACTTTCTTTCTGTCACAAAATTCCATTTACCACTTAAAAAAAAAAAAAAAAAAAAAAAAAAAAAAAAGTCTAACACCCAATTTTCCATCACCCACAGCTGCCAGTATCATGGCGTTTCATGATATCTCAGTTTGTTCTCTCCTGGTAGCTTCATTTTCTCCTTCCCCAAGCCTACATTGTCCTGTACCTCTCCCCCCACTCCCTTTCCAGAGACTTGTGATAACCATTGCCTAGGTAACAGCAATCTTGCCTGGTGTGTTTTACTGACTGCAATGCATGTGGGGGCGTGTGCTGTGCCTGCATTCCCAGTGGGATAAGAACCAGAGAGTCAAATACTGTGTGTGGGAGAGAAAACTTCTTACGTTGCTTCTGACACCACCAGAGGCAGGAGGGTCAGCTTCTTTCAGCCCTACATAGCAGTTGGTAGGTGATGCCATGGTGGCTAACATGGGATTTATTGACTCGTTCGGGTCCCGGTGAGAGGGCCAGTGACTCAGTGGACTTTCTAACAGCATGTTTGACCAGGATGTTTGCATGTTTGTAAAACAGGAGCTAGCTGTACCTGGTCAAAGCTTTGACCACACAGAACCCATCCTGATGGGGAAGAGGATTGACTCTTAATTCATACCTCAGGTTTACTCAGTAGCAAAGTCAAAATTTGGTAGAAAAACAAAAACTGCCACAGTCAACATCTATCAACAGAGCCATCTATCAACAGAGATCAAGAGAATCAGGGCCAACAACCCAGCAAATTAATCTGGCTCTTCTCTTTAACCACATGAAATATTTTTTCCTGCTGCACAAAGGGTTAATGCAGCCCCCCCAAAATGTTAAAAAGTCTGTGTGCCTCATGAAACATCATCAAAGCGTTAATTCATAAAAATCTGGACTAATTTCTACTGATGTGGAGATTGGAAACCAGTTAAAAGACAGTGAGCAGAAGGCTAGACATAGTGTAGAGGATGGAATGGAAACAGGATCCATCGAGACTTTAATTATCTTAGTTATGAAGTGAACTCGTAACATATTCATGACTTCTTATTTCAAGCTGCCTGAAGCAGTAAGGATTGAACCAGCCAGCAAAGGAAGGAAAGTAAATCAGAAGGCTCAGAATTAGAACTGGTGGCAGAAAAGACCAAAATGTGGTCGTACGTGGGGAGGTAGAGAGAAATAAGTTCATATAAGTCTACATAGTGGAAAAGAGAATTCAAGAAGCAGTCGTGATGAAAGAGATCTGTAAGCAAGGATGGACAGCCAAGTAGGTAGTAATATAGTCCCCAAAATAAGACTTGAAATATTGGCACGGGATATTTGTCCCCAGTAACAGCTCGTGTACAACATGAACCATGAAGTTAGCACAGTAAAGCATGAGCAGTTACTATCTTCCTTGCCCAAAGAGACGAAAACGGGGCTGGCAGAGGAAAGGATTCAAGCCATCACCCAGCAAGCCACAGACAATTACATGTGGAAAATGTCAGCCAGGCTGAAGTACACCAAAGAGAAAACCAGCTGACCTCTGGCCACTACTCCCCAGCATGAAGCTGTCTCCCTTCTCCTTCTGCCATGTTGTCACTTCAACCTCCCCTGTTCCCTCTACTCCGAGGCATGCGCCTGACTTGGACTTTTCTCCAGTGCTTTTAAATCTGATTCTCTCCTCTGTGCAGAGCTTCACAGTGTCAGAGGTGGAGGGAGCAGGACTGGCCTCCTGAAAACACCAAGATAGAATTCCAGGCTAAAATGAAATAGCTCTGCATACTGTGCACATCAGTCTTGTGGATTTGTTCCCTTTTTTGATTAGAGGTAAAAGGGGGAGCCCTTGGAAATAAATATTAATTTTTCCACTATTTCTCCAAGATTTTAAAACTATTTGTGGTGTCCCCCCTATCCTTCTTCTTTTTCTTTTTCTTTTTCTTTTTCTTTTTCTTTTTCTTTTTCTTTTTCTTTTTCTTTTTCTTTTTCTTTTTCTTTTTCTTTTTCTTTTTCTTTTTCTTTTTCTTTTTCT
>CM021766.1:148366362-148380251 GCA_011076525.1 Nettapus auritus
TTTTTCTTTTTTCTTTTTTCTTTTTCTTTTTCTTTTTCTTTTTCTTTTTCTTTTTCTTTTTCTTTTTCTTTTTCTCTTTCTCTTTCTCTTTCTCTTTCTTTCTTCTTCTTCTTCTTCTTCTTCTTCTTTTTCCTTTTCCTTTTTTTTTCCTTTTTCTTTTTTCCAGGAGTGAGTCAACTGCAAGCTTTCACCAGTCTGTCTTAGGCCATTCAAATCAGAATTGGAAGCAAGGCAGTAAACAAGGCCTCAGGGTATAAATCAAGCACTGAAATCCTCTATGTAGGGAGAAAGAAAACAGATTCTACATGTGCTCAGAGTATTGGAAGGGGAAATAAAATTCCCCAGAATTAATGGTTTCTTTCACTTCCCACTCATTGCTTTTGTTTGTGTTGGATGGGTGTCCTGTGGTTTTCAGCTTGTATAATACCAGATTTCTTCGTTTGGGATTTAGTGCCCTTAGGAATAACATCTTTGGGATTCTGATGTTTTCTGAATTGTCTGAAGGCTGGAAATGAAAGGAAGTTTATTATAGTGTACAACAATTATAAATTATCATTCATAAATCTTGTTAACCTGAAAGCATTTAGGAGCTCCAGACACGAAAACCTCATTGTGGGACCCCAGAGCAGGAAGATGGTATCCACAGTGGCAAGGCAAGAGTCCAAAGGCTCAGTGTAGGTTATACAGGTGCTTTAGCCAGACAGGGAGAGGAATACCAAATATGATATTGGTTATCAGCACACTGTCCTGCTGATTGGCTCTTACCCACCACCCCTCTGCACCAATGATCTTCCTTTCTCCTGTCCCAAACAAAAAGGCATTTGACCTCATCCTTCCATATAGTTTTTCTGACAACCCTTTATCAAAGCACTCCACTTCCACTGCTGCATTCACACCCCTTCACAGCAGGAACCGAAAACTTTGAGGATGCTGTTAATGATGAGGGGAATTGGAAGGTCTCTAAACAGTGGAAAAAAAGTGTAAGGCAGAAGTTACCTGGTCATGAAGAAAAATGGGGAAAAAATCATAGGAATAATTACCTTTTTCCCCTTTCTCCATTTTTCAGCTGTCTGCCTGTGAGGGATTTGCAGGAGGTAGTACCAAGGATGGAGGGAAAAATATATAGAAAAAGACTGGATGAAGAGTGGCTAGACATGGAGTGAGAAATAATATAAGGAAGAGAAAGAGGCAGAAGATGACAGCAAAAGGGAGAAGCATATGGGGTAGAAAGTTATGTGATACCCTGCCACCTGGTTCCCTATGGTCTTAAAAGACTAAGGAAATTTCCAAGGGGAAAAGGCACTTGGTGATATAATGAATGCTGGTTTTATCCATAATATGCCTGAATTGCTGGTGAACACTGGACAGGGAGTCTGAGGAACCTCCAGAAACAGCCTCAGTTTTCATGTTCAACTTCTTGCTTCAAGTTCAGAGCGAGGGACTGCAGCAATGCACTGGCCATTGGTCAACGATGGCCGTGGCCATCCCCTAGAGAAAGAAAAATGATCAAGTGGCAGGGTCCAGCACTCATTTCTGAGTTCAGAAAAGCAGGATTGTGGGTTTCTTCTCTGGTCCTCTCCCCCCAGAAATTGATGTTTAGGAGAAGTGAGACAAATATGCCAAATAGGGCAATTGTCTTCCTCTCTTAGGGCTTCCTCATATTGTATTATCCCACGGCAAATGTGGATGTGGAGCTGAGAGGAGCTGGGAAATAAGTAGAGAAAAAAAAAAAAAAAAAAAAAAAAAGGGAGGGGAGGGGAGCAAGAGGAGCATGAGTGACACCAGAAAGGCATGATGCGTGCATCTGTAGGGCATTGCTGGGAGGGGGGATGATCTGGGGTGGTTACACCCTCCGTCCACGTGTCTGTGGGGTGTGCACCTCCCTCCATCCCCTGCCTCTCCTTCTCCCACTCCTCCTGAGGCTCCTTTCAGAGCTGCTGCTGCGGCAGGTGAGTCAGTGACAGCTCAGACACAGGGCAGCCCCCTCAGCTGCCGAAATGCCAGCCAATCCCCCAGCAGACTCAAAGCCCACTATTAAAAACAAATGCAATGCATTTTTTTTTTTTTTTCTCTCTCTCTCTCTTTCTCCTTCGGCTGGCATGGTGAGTCAGTAATCAAGATCCTTTGTCATTTTGTGGGGTGGTGGGGGAGCAGGTAGTGGTGGTGCTGGTGGGGCAGGCTAGCTGCATCCTTGTATGGGATTTTCATTTCTTCCTTGACTTGGCTGAGAAAGACACACCGGCCCCATCAGCCACATTAAAATGTGGAAAAGTGGGGGGAATGAAAAAAAAGAGGGAGCTGGCCCCACTCTGATTTTTCACAGTCTCCTTTCTGATTCACAGCACTTAAATAAAGAGCAAGATCCTTCCCCTTTAACAACAAGTGTTCGACAAATGCCTGGGAGGGGAGTGAATGAAAAAATCATAGCCAAAGTCCTGGGAGCACTCAGAGAAGCTGGTGGGCAATGAGTATAACGTCAGCCCCTTTGTTTGGTGTCTCTGTGCTGAGGTGGGCTGCATGCTGTGGAAAACATGACAGCTGCAAGAGAAAGCAGCGAGGGAAGGAGGTACGTGCAGGGGAGGACAAGGGAGTGTGTAGGGGAGTGGGAGAAGTGCTGTCAGCAAGGGAAAGGGAGCCCTGGGCAGAGGGGAGAGAACTGAGGGTACTGCCAAGGGGAACAAGGGTTGTCCAGTCCTTAGCAGGCAAAAAAAGATGCCAAGGGGAGGGCAAGAGCAGAGCAAACACGTTGGGATACGTCCCCAGTGTACCCTGACCGCACCAGGGACCTCCTGGAGAGAGCTGATGCGATGGTAACAGGCAGTCCTGTGCAGCTTTTTCTCTTTTGAATTTATCCAAAAACTTATTAAACCCATGTAAACACCAGCAGCACCATCCAGCAAAAGCTGTGGCAGCTTAGCACAACTTCTATTGTGTAGAGAGGTATCTCCTTGTGTTTGTGGTGGTCTTCCCATGTTCTTGCATTACAAAGGAGTGTAAATGACTGTCCCCTTAATTACCATCACTCAGTCTCTCATGAATTTGAAGCCTGCTCCTGTTCCCCCTCAGTCATCACTTTTCTGAGACGATCAGTCCTTCATCACAGCAGAGTGGTCTTGCACCCCTGAATTCCCCTGTGACAACTGAAGCATCAGAAGTGCTCATCATGGCCTCGGAGTTGGTGTGGTAACTGTGGGCAGGCTGGCAGAGGCCTTCCTTGGGTGCCAAATTCAGCACCAGGGCAACCTCCCTAGGGAGGATGCAGTCAGGGAAGGTACAGCAAGAAATGTCACATGAAAGAATGTGAAAAATATGAAAGAAAAAAAAAAAAAAAAATGTGAGGATGGCTGAAATGGTACACCTGCCTACCACTTTCCCAGTGTGTGTGCACATGGATCTGTGTAAAAATCTATTATTTTAAATAAAGAGAAAAAAACCATTATCCAGAGCTTCCAAAAACTTTTTCTGACTTCCAGCCAACTGTGCTAAGTTGCAGAAGCTCTTTACTGGATACCGCTGCTGGCATGGGTTTAAAACATGCTGTGTGGTTACCAGATGCACATCATTCTTCCTATGGATGGGATCAGAGATAGGCTCACACTCCGTCTGTCCATTCTTCTCCTTGAAAATGATTGTTTTTTTTTCTATGCCGGTTTTCTGTTGGATCAGTGAGTGGAGCAGAGCTGCTGTGCAGGTCCATACCTGCCAAAGCTCATGCATGTGGCAGGGTGAGAAAATACCTCTTTGAGTTGTGAAATCCCCTGGGATTGTCTCTTTTCTTTGGTCTGGGGTATGACCAAAGCTTTCCTTTCAGTTGTGAGTGTTCATGATACCTTTCTGATAAAATGTCTCCATTGTGGAGTCTTTAGGATCTAGAGTGAGCTGACATGCAACAGCAATTTATTTCTTTAGATAGGAGCACAGAAAGGGTCTCTGTCCTCCAACTCCATGTGTTTATTTAGAGTTGTCTGAGATTTGCTGAAGGGTGCACAAGCTCTTTGGGAGAGGAACAGGCAGGGGAAGAAAAAAGAGTCTCAGCAACATAAGCCTGGTTTCGTAGGGAGATGAGTCTAAAAATGTTGATAGAGAGGAGGGAATATGAATAGAAGAGAGTGATGGAACTGCTGCAAAAGACAGCAAGGACTACCTGGGGCAGTAACCACAGGGGTTTAGAAAGAAGAAGGGACAATAAAATGATACAAGTTGCACTAACTGACGTGGAATATAACAGAGGTTTGAAGACTGCAGGAGGTGCAGTGGAAGGGGCTGAGGAGCAGCAAACACTTGATGCTCCATGAGAAAGCAATTTTCTGGATGTTAAGGGGCCTTGGAATATTTTTTGGTCTTTGGTCCTGTTCTAGGGGAAAATTTACACTTCTAGTTGTTCTAGAACTGAAAAGAATACTTGTATTACAGTGTATTTTTAGTTAATTGTGTATTGATTTGCTTTTTATTCTAGAGTAGAGATTAAGAGACAATTGACAGTTTGCTTAAATTACTGACTTCTGCAGCCATTAAATTGTCCAGAGCAGGAAGAAGATCTTAATGGAAAATTCTCTGTGTGTAAAGCTGAAGGACAGGTGGGACTTTTTTTCATCATCTGTTAAACTGTTTTAAGATATAGCTCGTCTAACCTTGCTTGATGATGACAGCAGGATAGTGCATACTTACACTGAATAATGCCATGCTCCAGTGGTTACAGTGACACCACGACAATAGCAGGGTTTGCTGCTGAGTGCTCAGCTCAGGAGTGGACCTGCATTGATGTCTTTTCTGTTTGTTCCTTCAACTAGTTATCCTTTTATTGCCCTATTATATTTTTTTTTTCCTCTACACTTCCATCTCAGATGAACACAACTAAATTACTTTCTCCGTCGTTTTGCTGTAAGTGTTACTAAAATGTAGTGTTAATCATGCTAGGGAGGTTGATATTTCTGTTGGGTGTAGGGCTGGGTGAATGCCCACTTGCACCCAAGCTTCTCTAAGGCTGACAGGTTTTCAAGGCTGCTCTTTCAAGACAAAACTAACAGGGTGTTTGTTGCTGTTTTTTGTTTGTTTGTTTGTTTGTTTGTTTCCTAATTTATATTATTAAACAAAATGTGACTACATTACGCTTTGAGACACTTTAAAATACTTAGTCAGAAATAATTCTTTCTGAGGGAACCTACAATCTGGGGAGAAAAAAAGAACACACAAAAGAAGAAGGCAAGAAGTGAGGATGGGAAACATTATCCTTTTAGTGATAAGCATTTTAGTTTTTCAGCAGAAAAGGTCAGCATCTTTCAGGGGTGACTCAGACCAGCTCAGATCTGAGTCACTTCTCCTGCCCATCTCCTCTCTGTATGGAACACAGAAAAAGCCAAAGATGATGTGGTTCCTCCCATAGAGATCTCCAGATATGTCTTTAAAGACTGGACCCTTAATATTTGTGTGCAGCTCGGTTATGTGAGAAGAAAACAGAGCTGAAATTTCCTCTAGGCTTCTCTGTGCAGCTCTGGGCATTTAAACACCTTCAAAGCTCCCCTCTTGAACCACCAGACTGCAAGAGACAGTTATGAGAGACACCATGTTGGAAGCAAATTTGCAGTTCTGATTTAATGCTATTTTTTACCTATTAAAGAGTTAAAAATAGCCCCCCCCCCCCCCCCAGCGTTTTTTTTTTTTTTTTTGTTTTTTTTTTTTTTTTTCTGGAAACATCATTTGTGTGCGTTCATCCACATAAAACCCTTAAGAGAGCTGCTGAGCTTTTTATAGAGATCAATGAAACCTAAAAGGTGGAACAACTGCGAGTTTCTTGAGTCCTTAATAAAAGGTTTACCCAGGGCTGGGGTTGCTGACCCCTTTAGGGTGATTGTTAGGAGAATGAAAGCCAAGACAGTATCGGACAGAAAAGGGGGCCGTGGGACTTCTAATGCAAGAAGATGCCACAACCACTGAAAGGTCAAAGCTACAAGCTGCATAAACACAGGAGTAAGTCAGTCCGGTAATGTGCAAGGGCATAAATTGGTGCATTTTTGTAAAGGGAGGGGGATGAAAGGCTTTGTAAGGTACCTGGCAAAGCAGCTGATGGATGGATTCAGAATTGTATAATAAGTGTAATAATAAATGTATAATATATTACAATAAAGTGTCTGTGTGGTATTTAAGGCTTCAATTCCTGATATATATGGATCCACTTGTTCTAGGCATTGATTTAATGAGGGGAGAAGAGGGACTTTGCCCTTTTTAAGGGGTTTTAATGTGTTTGGAAAAAACAGGAATCAACATAGATAACATCCAGGTGTCTCTGCAACCCTGCCAGTCTAACAAGGACTGTATCTGCCCCTTTGCTCAGCAGCTCATTGCTGAATGACTGCCAGCTGCATTTCAAGAGCCTTTGCCCTTTCATTCATTTCAATTGGTTGCAGCTGCATTGTTTTGTAGAGTCAGGTAGCTCACGTACTTGCTTCTGTGGAGTAGCTCTGAAATTTCATGTGTGCTTGTGACCAGAAGGTGTTGCCTGAATATTAGAGAGTCATCATTACCTAAATGCTATTTGATATCATAATTGTAAAATCAGATTTGAGCTAACTCCCATAAGCCTGCCCTGTAAGTTGCATTGACCCCAGTACAAATGTCATGCAAGCACTCACCCATCCATCCTCACCTTGCTGCTGTAGAGAGGAACTTGGTAGTGCACACCCAGAGTTCGTGATGTGGAGGAGAAACAAAGTTCTTATCTCCAGACACCCGGACAAGGAGCCCTTGCACATCATTAAAGGAATGGTTGTGAATGTAATGTACTTACCAGAGGGGCAGACAGAAAGGACGTGGTAACCAGACCAGGTAATTTTACGTTGTACAGAAAAACAAGTCTGATTCTGCATCAGTTCAACTCATCTATTTCTGTTCCAGATCTCAGCAGTACAGGCACCCTTCCCTGACAAATTAAAAATTCATATGTGTACGGGAGGGAAATGAGAGAGAACCTCAAGCAAAAGATTGAATTTCAGGCAGAGGTCTAAACTTGATCTTATTTCACCTGAAATACTTTTTCTTCTGTAGCAGGGAACAGAACTCTTTGGAATGAAACTCAGCCTGCTTGGGGCTTTGTTCTGAGCATAACATTCAGATCATGCTTTTCTGAAAAAATGCAGACCTGGGTCAGAATTGTCAATGTCAGATCTGGAGTTGAATTTTTGTAAAATCTCTGAGTGCTAGAATTTGGGATTCTTGGTTTGATCTGTTTTAGAGTAGACTTCTGAGGCTGAAGCTTCTACTTGCTTCTGAACTGATGTATATTTGGTGATTTTTCACATTTTAAGGCTTTGAAAAACATGTATGTTCTGCCAAAAAATTTAATCATAATTTTGACACAATTTACCGCTTCCCATCTAAGCTTCTTAAAGATTTGATTTTCTTTTATTATTATTATTATTATTATTATTATTATTGTGCATATTAGTAAAAATAGGAGTTCAAATCTGCCTCGAAACTGAAAAACACAGTGCAGTTTGAAAGGATGTAAGTCAAATACATTATTGCCATAAACCCTCAAGGAGTATATGGAACAGTTTTGAGAACATTCACCGTGTTTTTATTGTTCCTTCATTACTATTCTTTCCCAACAGAAAGCCAAATAAGGTTGGTCAGTGAAAATACATTCTCCAAAGAGCTGATGACCTGAACTTGCACTAATTTTAATTCTAGAACTTAAAGATGTTTGTTTGACCTAGATAGCACATCTTCTTAGATACCAAACGTTACCTGTGCATTCATATAGTGCCTACAGAGAAATATAATTACATATTCATGCACCAGATGTAGCCTATCCACAGAGATTTGCACCACCATTTGGTCTAATGAGGTAACAGCTGGATTGAACGAGGCTGCACAACGAAACAGAAGAAAGACATCAATTATGAAGCTCTCTCGTAGGCCAAAGTCCTGCCAATATTACATACCACATTCTCTTTTCACTTAGAATCTGGCAACTAGTTTCTATTGGAGATAATCCCTGCTCTTCTTCTGGTGTTTAAAGAAAAATGTTTTCTGCTGTTTCCTCGTGTTCCCCATAGGAGGCTGGTGTCATTAATTTCTTAACTGGTCGCAGGCAGTCCCCAAAGTGTGTACAATAGGAAAAAAGCATTTCAGTCCAAATGGTGACCTTCCAAAGCTGTGAGACAGGAGGAAAAATAATAAATCTTTAATTTTAATTTTACCCTTTGGCTTCTTTCCTCTGACACTGATTCTTTGGAATTATATTTTAAAATAATTTTATTTGATCTTGCTATCATCTTTGCAACCTCAGGACTATCTTGAAATTCTCCAGATTCTGGTCCATGTTCAGAATTCAAGATAAAATAACTTTTTAATGTACACTTCTCTTGGAAGGGTTTAGATCATTGCTTACTTGCGATGCATGCTACAGAAAGCAAAACAAAGGGCTCAGTAGATTTTCCAAACACTACTGACAATGCATTTTCACTCAAGGCAAAGTATGTTTGAAAAGATTTCCCCAAATCTTAAGCTAATTTAAAGGCTTCTCCTGTATATTTTGGTGGAGCTTCTAGAACTTTAAAAGACCAAATGCAAGCAGGCTGCCCACTGCAAAAGCAAGAGATTGACTTGTGGAAGTGTGACCAAGGAAAACTTTCAAAATGTGAGCCACCTTGAGTTGCTCCAATATGCCATGCAGATGCTCAGTGCCAGGACGGGTGAGATGTCTCTGTCCCTTCCAGTTTTGTAGTCCCATCACAATAAGACCTGAACAACCATAGCATAAAATGATACCAAAAGTCTAGTTACTGTGGCCCAGGTGTATCCTACGTGACTTACGTGAAGCACATTTTGGGTGATCCCGGACTCTCCTGCAGTCAGTGGAATGCCAGGACTGTCCTGTCCCAAAAAAGTTACTTTTCCTTGTTTGTGCTGTGGCCTATATATTACTGTGGTGGAAGACTAGATTCCTGATTTCAATACTTAATTTACCTGCCACGTATTTAGTGGCTCCACTGACTCTGTAACCAAGGGACTCAATGCATATTGGACTCTTCCCCAGGAAAGAGAGTAATCTTATTTTCAGGACTTAAACCTCTCCTTTTCTCTACTTTTTGGTCTGTTAGTTGGTTATGCCATCAAAAGATCCAGCTTTACTAGTGGGAATCAAGGTAGAAGTGGGAAAAGATTTCTCTAGACTTGAATGCCATCTTTCTTCAGTGAGAAACTCAACAGGTCCTTGGCACCTGTTCCATCAAGTTTTTAGGCAGAGACTTTATCCTTTTTAGCTTCTCCCAGTATCACCTTTCGTGATTTTTGCTAGTGACATTGGCTCTGCATCAAAGAGCTTTTAGTGTCTCTAAGTTTTAAGACTACTTTTGCATTTCAGTTTTACCACTTAGTCTCCAGTGAAAGCCTTCACACACTTTGAACTAAAAAATTAAACTTCTGTTGTTGTTTTGAAAGCAAAAGGAATGGTTCTGAGTGGTGAAAATTGATTGCAGTGTGTGTCAAATTTAGCAGTTGTTCCTCTAACATAAGCACCTCTGCAACCCTTTAGGAAGTGTTTCAACTTAATCTTGACACCCTCCGGGATTTTGCAGCTGTCAGAAAGGTGTTAGGTGAAGAAAACAGGAAAAACAAAAACAACAACAAGAAAACAGCACTGAAAGGTCTTTCCTGATTGTCCTTCCCACCATCATCTCATCATCCCATCATAAGAGGGAATAGACCAAGCAGGAAAACCTTATGTTTTATACACAAATGAACTGGGCCACTAACCTTTAGGTATGGAAATTAATAAAAAATTTCATAAGTGAACATTTGGGGAAAACAGAAAATGAATGTGCTCTGATTTCCTAGTGCTGTAACTGTTGACCACTTCTGAAAATGTGCTTTGATGAAACATTGACTTCTTCTGGCATTACAGCTCCCATATTCTAATCTGGACACTTTGTTATTAACTCAGAGATAAGTACAAGCAGATAGCTCTCCCATGAATGCTTGTGAATTCACAGCTCCTGATGGGTTGATCTCCCTCAGTCTCATGAACATTAGCTGTCTGAAATAGTACATTTATCTTCTTCACCCCAACCCTCAAAAGCACTTCAATGAAAGCCAGTGCTCTGTTAAAGTGGAGAACTCTCTTATTATTATTATTATTTTTTTTTTTTTCCACTAGATTTGCAGTTGGATGGCAATCAAGGCAGGCTCCCTAGTGTAAGGAAGGAGTACCTCCTTCTGTGAATTTGTAGTGGAGTGTATGTTCAGTCTGCCTGCCCGACGGTCTGAAGCTATAACGAGCTGTGGAGAGATACTCCCCTGCCTATGAAGCTAATTCTAGCCATGCTTAAGATGAAGAAAATGCTCACCACATTTCTTCTCCTCCTGAGAGCCTGGTGTAACCTTTCCTGGCCCAGCCAAATTCCCTGAGAGGGTATCTGGGATGTTCATCAGGCTGTCAAGTGGATGCATTTTGAAGTGTGATCCTATTTACAAGGAATGAAACTGAGAGTTAAGGAGAATGAATTTTTGAGCCAACTTCCGCCTAGACCTTAAATAAACAGAATCTTTCTCTTCCTCCCTCTTGGCTTCTTGACAAGAGCAGAGTATCAGGCTCTCTGTGGCTTCCTCTGCATTTTGTGACTGCTTTGGCTGGCTTTTTGCTCCTGTCAGACACTGAATACTGACCCAGTCAATGCTCCACCATTGTGTTTTTCCTCAGTTTCCTGGGAAAACTCTGGGCATCCCCAGTTAAACTTGACCTTCACCTTTGCTCTGAGGGACGAGCCACCAGACAGCATCTATTACAATTTCATAGATCATCAAATAGGAAAACCACAAGGAGTTTTCCTGAATGAAAAGCAGCACACGTGCCCACCATCTCTCATTGGATCAGGAGCTGCCCAGAGATCAGAAGATAATGCTAGTGGCAGTGCTAACAACCTCAGGCAAAACACCTGAGATTTTTGGAGGTGGAGGAAAAGCATCTTTTCCAAGCTTTTCATCTCCTGATTCCTGGCACACACTGAAGGATCCACACCAGTCTTAATCATGTGTTCCCCTGGTGGTGGTGGACGGGGGAGATGCCAACCTATGGAGCAGCTCCAGCTGTATTTTCTGCCCAAGCAGCAGAAATAAACACCATTTAATGTAGAAATGATTGTCTTGGGGCTCATGCAGCATTCACAGCTGTCATTTTTCATTGCACTGAGTGATATTGCCATGAATTTTACAGTTACACTCACAGTATGACACACATGGGGATAGATCAGTGGGTTTTGACCTGACCCCACACACACCTCCAAGCAGGTTCATCCAGGTCTTTTCCAACTGGGCTTTGAGTATCTCTTTGGATGGAGATTTCAAACCCCTCTGGACCCCTGTTCCAATATTTACTCTCCTGCTGGAAAAGTTTCTCCTAATATTTAATCAAGTTTCCTTATGACTTTCTTCCAACTTGTGAGTTCCAACTTACATTTCCAGAAGTGAGTCTGGAGTGGGATAGAGAGAAACCACAGGGAGGTGTAAGAAAACATCTTGGTAGAGCTGAGAAGGTGTGTTAAGTAGGATGCAGAGTTTGCTGTGCCCTTGAAAAGATGGGGAAAAAATACATATACCTCTTTTTCTAGCTGAGAGACTCCCAAGCTGTGGGTGTTATGGTACACGTACCTCTGCAAACCTTTCCTGAGTAGCTGTCTACACAAATTATTACTTGCAGAAAGCTGCAAGAAAGATATCTTGAGCATGGTTGCACCAGATTGTCTCATGACTTCTTTGTGCAGCATTATCAGTTTATACCCATCTGGTGTTCCTTGTCTCATCTTTCATCTGCTGAAAAGGACTTGGCAACATGGCCCAGGGATGAAACCTTCATCTTGAGGTGAGGGAAGAGATGAAAGCTAGGTGTAATGAAAGGCACAGGCAGAAGTTACAGATGTTGTCAATCTGAAACATTAGCAGAAAGGGACCAAATTAATTCATCCTCTCCCAGACTGCTGTTACGGGGTTACTAGTGTTTTGCTTTTTCTCTGACTATTGTGGAACGTGCCAGGTGATATTCTCTAATGCTTTCTCTAACTTCTTGATAGCTAAAATCTGGAAAAACATATCTTTTAAAGATTGCATTTCTTGATGAAGTGTTTCTGGAACTGTCTGATCAACCACCCATGTTTTATCATATACAGTTTTTTTTATTTTTTTTTTTCTAAGTTTTGCAGTCACCTTCATATATTTAATCCAACAAAAAAAAAACTAAGTAAATTCTTGTACTTAGGTACAAGATCATGTGTACACCTCAGCACAGGTGAAGACTGATTGATATTAATGATGCCAGAACATATTCCTCCTTCCTTAATTCTCTTGAGTCATTTAAGCAGTAATAAGTATGAGACAGAGAAATGTAATGAGTCTTCAAATGTTTTCAGTTTGTCTGTTTCTTCACTTCTATTGCTTTTGATTGTTTCCAAGAGAACATACTTGGGAGATGTAGGGTTATGTCACCAAATTAACTTTGGTGGTAATTCTACAAAAAGTTCCAGAAATTCTTCAGACACATTGAGAAATCACACTGCTGAAAGGTGACCTCCACAGTTCTGTCTGTCTAGAAATTAACAGAAAATATCCATTTATCATTCTGAGGCAATCAACCCTCGATGTTGTGGACTTATATATTTTTTGGTTCCTTGTTCAAGCCCAGCTTTTGATCAAAAATGATGCCAGACCATTCCTAACTGACGGCTGACAGTAGATGACATGGTATGTGATCATAGAGTACATAGCCTTTGGCTTGGGTAGTAACCATGCATTTATAATACATCATTCAGCTCCTGCTCTCGGTTCTTCTCCAGAGGAGCCTGACATCTGAATTCCTGTTTGGCAGTCTCAGGAGACAAAAAACAAGAACTGAAAAGGTCGTAGAGACTTGACTTCTCCTGCTTCCCTAAAAGGTCAGGCACAGTGATGGGACCATAATAAATAAATAAATAAATAAACAAAAAAATAAGACCTTTATTTTGCCTTCCTTACCAGAAACATGGGAAACCAGATCTGTGACTTGCAAAAGCGCCCTGGGAAGATCCTTCTCAAACAATGTCCCAGTTGTGTAACCTGATGGATGTACTTTGAACAGGGTGTCTCTGACATGTAGTGGGTCTCTAGGAAAACATTTTCCACCAGCAATGGCAAGAAACTGGTGTTTGAATTCTTCAATAAGCCCTGCTTCTTGAATAAGGCAGGTGAGGGAGTGGCTTTGAAATTCTTTGAATTTGAAATGTGAAAATCATTCAGAGTAAGTAATACACTTTTATGAGTATTTAAAAAGATATCTCGGTCAGTTTACGAATGAACAAAACCAGCTTCTGGTCTTAAAATGTAGTGAAAGAAAATGGGAGCTGAACAGTAACCCATCCTGATTTTTTTGTGTGTGTGTGTTCTTACCTGTATCATGAAGCCCAGTGTTCCACAGACATTAGGGCGTGGAACAGCATCATACAGAGGGAAGTAAGGAACTGGGACCTAAAAGTTAGAGAACAGACTCCTACATCTGGGGGCGAAACTGGAGGGAAAGATGAAGATGTCTTCACTTTGGCATGATTCTGGATATGCTGAACATGCCTGAGCTCTCTCTAACCTCAGCAGAAGATGTGAGAAGATGTGGCATGAGTTTTAAAAAAGAGATTTGTTTAACACATGCGTAACTAATTCCAGAAGTTATCACTATGTTTCCATAGCAGAAATGCTGCTGGTTTTGGTGCAGAGGGCAAAGTCACTCAGCACAAGAAATTCATCAGAAATGTTGTGGAAGAAGATTCAATAAGTATTCAACTTTCTTTCCTCTAGCTGAATAACAAACTTGATGAAAAACAATCCCTAAATGAGTTAAATAATTAAATGTTGGTGCTGTGTGTGGAGCC
>CM021766.1:148389879-148410712 GCA_011076525.1 Nettapus auritus
AGGGAAGGGAAGGGAAGGGAAGGGAAGGGAAGGGAAGGGAAGGGAAGATGTAGCCGTTTCAGTATGGGTTCACTGCATACCTAAGCTCGTAAGAGCAAGGCCAATTTTGGCAGGCTGACATATGCTGTTTTCTTGGCATCTTATATCACAGGGGACATTAAACTCATTTATCTTAGAAAACAACTGACCCACAGAATCATGGATTCACACATTGATTGAGGTTGAAATGTTCCCTTCATGCTGGAAGGGAAGCACCCAAATAACTTCTGTGAAAAGGCATTGTGGTTGGTTAACAGGCACATAGAAGGGAGTTGACACTAAAGATGCTGCCTGGAGAGTAAAAAGGCATTTTAAGTGCTTCTGTTAGTTAGGATCATCTGCATAAGTGCACAAATAAGACCAGAACATAATTACTGACTCAGTGTATGTTTTTGTTTTCATTTATTTAATATTTTTCCCAAGTCAAAATTTCCTGTCAGTGTCATAACTATACTCTATTCCTTGCTGCTGGTGCAGCAGTGAGAGCACTGCTAGCTTTGTACTTGCAGTGATACAACTGCTAATGCTGCTAGCTGGCATTTTCATGCTTCCAGGCTCAGCTGAAATGACAATGTTGGAAAGACAGTGTGAAAGAGAAAGAAGAAAGTTGACAGCTCCTTAAAAGCCTTGTACAAATAGGACATTGCTTGACATAATGCTGTTCCAAAATCAGTCACCTGGACTTGATTTGCAAACTTGCAAGAAGCTGCTGGTTGCCTGGCTTCTGCTGCAAAAGGTGGTTTGATTTGGTACCTCTGGGTTTAATGTCTTGAGTAAAGCTGGGCAGATACCACCTGAAAAAAAGAAAAAAAAAAAGAAAAACAAACAAACAAACAAAACAAAAACTTTGCAAGATTTAGCTTCAGCTGGGAGAAGAATTTGAGCTGAAGAACAGAAATGTGTCTAAGGGAGATCTGGCTCTATTATTTGCAGCTGTAAATACACATACACAGATACACAGACACACAGGGAAAAACAAACACTTTCTATGGCTGAATGGAAGAAGACCAAGAGTGAACCATACTGTAGTATATTTCAGAGGCCTTGGTTTGTGTAGTCATTAAAAAAACAAATAAAAATAAATAAATAAAAGACTGATACTTTACTGCTCTAGAGTCTCTTGTTTGCCTGTCCTTGTTCTTTACATGACCTTACTTAAATATCCAGGGATCTAAGATCTTCTGAGAGCCACTTTCAGCTCTGTGGCTGAATACAGGCTGCTTTTCCTTCAATTTAACCACTTGATTGTGAAGACTTATGACAAGGTACCTGTCCAAGAACAAATCACCCTTGGAAGATCCAGCCTCCCTCTGGCCACTAGAGAGTCCAGCTGTGATGAGACACTTACTTGAGAAACCACAGGTGAGGTGAACTGTATGCTACGTGATCCATCACAAAACCAGAACCAGAACTTGAGATCCCACCTGCAAGGCCACTGATGTATATTCTGACCACTGAAGCTCTCTAAAGATCATCCTTTATCTGGTAAGTGAGATGCTTTCATCATGAGTAAACAGTCATGGCTACTGCAGGATATGAGTGATGGCACGAGTGGTTCTTGCTATAAAAAGTGGGTGCTGTTGGTTGAATAGTTTGTTATTCCTTTGAGATAAACTGTGACTTCTCCCACACATGGAAAGACAATTTTTCAGTGAGGTTTTCCTTAAAGAAGCTTGCAATATTCCCTGTTGTTTGTTTTATGTTTTTTTTGTTTGTTTGTTTGTTTGTTTGTTTTTGTATTTATTTATTTCCTAAAAGGATTTCTAAGCAGGCTTTAGAGTTTGTTTGTTTGTTTTTGTTTGTTTCTTTGTTTGTTTTCCAGCAATGAGGGTGAGGAGATAGATGTAAGAGGGAGAAAGAGACATGAAAGTGAGCTGGGATTTGGTTCAACTCAAGAACCTAAAAAGTGATGAAACCATTTGAGTAGGGAACCGTCAGAGCTGGTGTACATTCAGCCAGGAGACAGCCATCAGCAGGCAGTGAGGGTAATGGCCTGCCCTTGCATAAAGGCATGTTATAATGCTGACCCAGATCATTTCCTCTGGCCTCGTAATGAGAATGGAAATGGATGCCCAGGGCACAGCAGGGGAAGTATTAAAGCGAGGGTGAATACATAGTAGAGAAAGTTTCATAAATAATCAGTTCCAAGAAATGCAAGCTGCCTTCTGGCCCAGCAGGAAGACAGAGAAGTGGCCATGGCTTTTCTTGGGAGGAAGATGGTGACAATGAGAAGCCCTGGGTGCCCAGACCCCAAATCTATCCACATCACCCATGTGTCTGCAAGAAGCAGTTGACAAACTCTACAGGAGTCATCTGCCTTCAGGGTCTCTGCCAGGGGGTGGACTAGTTCACCCCCTCATTTCTCAGAGTAGCAACTGCTGATTCAAAATTCATCTATTTGCATTCTCTGCTTCCCAGAGTGTAAACATGCCAGCCCTCAGCAGTGCTGAGCAGACGTAAATCATCTGTGTGGGAGAAGGCTGGAAGGGAACGGGGGACCTTGTGGGGCAGAAGTGCAGGTGAGCAGTGAGGGATTTGCTTTTCCTTAGCTGGAAATTAAAATTGTTCCCCGTCTTGCTACCGTCTTGCAGGGACCTCTCTACCCTCAGGGCTGCAGCATCCCCACTTGGGAAATACTGAGGTCAATAATTCGCTCGCATATCTTGCCACATTAAATAAATGCTTCCAAATCCCAAAGCAAAAAACTTTTACTACACTGATGTCAGCAACTGGAAGTGGGAGGCACAAAAAGAGCTGGGACCTTCAGGCAACTGTCTCCTTCATAGGTTGGGAACGATTAAATTGCACATTTAATTGCTTTGATATATATTTGTTTTACATGAATGCAAGATCCAGCTAATCTAATTGGCTTATTCGCTCCAAAGTTGCTAACAATGGACCCTAAACTGTACATAAATGACTGTTAAATTATTAGCTATCAGAAAGATCTGCAATTGGATTTTGAATGTGAAATAAAATGAGGGCTCAGAGAGGCAATTATTATTTTTTATTTTATTTTTATTTTATTTTTTAAGCAGCCTTATTATCTCTACAAGAGCTTTTTTTCTGGAGACAAGCATTCCCATTAGAAAATCAATAACAGAGCTGCTGCGATAGCAGCAGTAACCTGTCTGCTTTCAATTAGTGTTTGGGAGAGGTTGATCATCTTCCCTGAGACTGTCAGTTTCTAACACCAGTGGAATTTTGTGTATATTTATTGTCTGGAGAAATTTGAACTCATGGCAGTAAAATTTTGGGGACTGCTGATAATTTTTATTTTATTTTTTTTCTACTGAGACCAGCTGCTGTTGCAGTGGGCCACAGGCACAGCTGATGGCTGAAGAGAGAGATGGGAAAACCTCTGACCAACAAAACCTCTTGTATTGGTCCTTGGGCAGCAACAGTGATAGAATTATGTGCCTTGGGCAGTCCCATCCCTGTTTTCTTGGACTACTGAAGATCCTTGAGACTACAAGAGTCTTTAAAGGGGTTTCTGAGCAATGCAGTAGTGAGGAGAAGTGGTTTGTAGTCTGCTGCCCTCACAGTTTGAGCAGGACCTCTACTGTATCTTAACAGAAGACTGAATGATCTTTAGAGATGGTGCTTTTCATTTAAAATCAAATATTTACACAGCACTTAAAACACTGAAGTGATTTGATATGAGACAGAAATTCTGGTTTCTACTGTCAAAATAGGAAGACGTGAGAAGTTACCTTCAGTCCTGGTCACCTTTGGTGGGCCGACTCCACCTTCCCTGCTTTCTGGGGCACTGCTGAAGCTGGAAAAAAGGGGGTATTGGGATGTTCAACATGGGAACCCACATTTATGGATTATTTGGTAAGACTGCACAGCCAGCAGGAAATGAGGAAGGGAGATAACACCCCAGATGGGGACACGGAGTCAGCCGGCTGTTTTACAGGCACTCTTTTGTGGGATATAAATCTAAGTCTTTTTTTCTCTTCTTTTCTCACTTCCTTGACAAGTTCTGCCAGTATTCCAAGGCCATCTACCCCTGAGGGTACCATATTATCTCCTTTCCTTGGTCTCGTCTCACAGGTTGTCCCCTGCTGGGCAATGGAAGATGTCCCCAACCATCGCAGAATCACAGAATCATCTAGGTTGGAAGAGACCTCCAAGATCACCTAGTCCAACCCCTAACCTAACACTAACAAGTCCTCCACTAAACCATATCACTAAGCTCTACATCTAAAATTCTTTTAAATACCTCCAGGGATGGTGACTCAACCACTTTCCATGACCCCTTCTGCTATTTCACTCTGTAAAATTTAGGGTGAATTTAGCATGACAATCAGAAAGATAAGGAAACACTTCTTGTCTGGCCTTGTCTCAGTAACAACTGGAATATTTTGCACATGTACCAGGAGTATACCCTCGTTTTCACCAAGTGAAAAAAACTGGCTGGCAGCAGATCCACTGATGGACTTGCTGCCTTTTAAGGTGTCTCCTCAACTTTTTAAGGAAGAAACAAACCCAGAGCAGAACTGTGCAGAAACAAGAAACAGTATCTAAGGACGAGGAAGGATACGTGCCTGATGTGACACTGGTTAGGGGCAAGGGCTTTGTCTAAGTGATGTGGAGAACAACAGAGAAGACCAGTTCTTCATGATGGTGACTCAATGCATATTAACAGAATTAGGCTAGGACAGTCACCCTCCAGAAGAGGTCATCCTCTTCCCATTGACCACAGAGGGAGACCTGGAGAGTAGTTGTCATGATATATTTAGATCTTCAGATAAAGAACTCAGTAAAGAATCCCATGGCTGGTGGTTTGTTCAAAACTTTGGTTCTGCACCTCTCTTTTCATAAGAAAAATCAAAGCTTTCCCTCCCTGACACGTGTTACCGCTTGGTTGTTGACATGAAAGTCTTCTATCCTCCAGTGCCTGTCACTGAACAGATGTTCACGAGAAGGGTGTATCGATATCCTTTCACAGAAAGTTTAAAAGTAGAGTTCTGACAAGATTAATTTTCTACTTCAGACAATGTCTCATCTATTAGAGATTCTTTAATACTTAATTATTAATCTGCATTATTAATGAATACTTCTGGATTCATGGATTCACATTATAATAATGCATACCCCTAAAGTTACAATATGTCTGACAATTACAGAAACATGCAAAATTCATTAAAGTGTAGAAGTTAGTACCAGATTTCTGACCCGGTGTATTTTGTATCCCAGTAGAAGTTACTTCTCATTGTGATTTTAGGCAGCTTCAAAGCAAGTGGTTTCATTATTGAGTGCCATCTTGCTCTGTTAGTGACTTAAAACTCAAAGGAATGACTAGGATAAGGGGACAGATTTTCTGAAGTGGAGGTCTGTTTTTTCAGTTCCCCAGACCCAAAGTTCATTATTTTGATTCTCGCTATAAGGCAATCAAAAATTTCCAGCTGGAAGAATTTTGTTGGAAAAGGTAGATTCCAAACTGACGTAAATTTTTTGACAGGGAGTTTGTTTTTTGTATTTTTTTTTTGTTTGGTTGTTGTTTTTTTTTTTCTAATCTACAGAAAGAGAAAACACCCAAACAAACAAAATCAAAACGTTTCACTTTGATTTGTTTCTAAACAAGATGCTTTTTTTTTCTTTTTTAAAATTTGAAATGATGTTCCATTTATTTATTTATTTTTTTCTGCAGTGCTGAGAAAACATGTTACAAATCTTGAAAACAACACGAAGTTTATTGTGGGTGGAAGACAGTATTCTTTTAAACTCAGATATGCTGGGCTTGTTAGACTGTTTGTTTGCTTTAAATTTTCAGTTAAGCGACTTTTTTGGTTATTTCAGAACTGTCTCCAACTTATTTACTTATTTGTTTACATTGCAGAATTGGCAGCAAAATGAGAAACCAGTTATTCCCAGATCTCTGTTTAGCAAACAGCTTGTCACTGTCTGTGCCTAGGGGTGTCCAGAAATTGCTCTAGATCTCCAGATAACATTTTACTATAATTGAGAATAAGTACCATACATAATAGAAATAACAACAGAGAAATAGTAATGATAATAGGACAAATTTGAGCTGTATGGGATTAGAGATGATCACTGTGTTTTTCACACTGGGTGTGAGTGAATGAAGCCCCAACCCAATGTCTTTCTGAGTCAACCTCTTTTAGAATCTCCACTTTAGTTGAATTTTTCCCACTTTTCCCCCCTTAATAATATGAGACCCCTCTCAGACCTAGCAGTGGCTGACCATGGAGTGTCCAGCAGTGTCCTTTGTTGGTCTCTGATGTCATTTATGTCCCCAAGTCTGGAGCAGAGACCATGAAAGGTTTCTTTTCCAGGGAAGCCAAGGAGAAACTGCTCTGTCAGCCAAGCAAGGAGCAGCTGCTGCTGAGCTTGTCTCAGCTGAGGAATCACCTTCTCCTGTTCATGAGCATTGCAGATGACTTCCAAGCTCAGTCTTTTGCTTCTTTTACTGCATTGCAATGGCCACATCATGGTTCCTGTACATGAGATGGAGATAATCCTAACATCGAAAAGGTTTCATCCATTAGCATGCAGACAGGAGGTAGGCAATGAGTCTAAGTCTTGCAGAGATGTGATGAACCATTTCTTGGGCTTCTGCTGCATCACAGCTATTGACAAACAGCCTTATTGACTGAGAGAAACCTCTGAGTTCAGACAGAGGAACTTTTTTTCTTCTGCTCAGCTATGCCAAGACAGCTTATCACCAATAAAGTCAGCTGAGAAGGAAGTCGGGACCTTTATTTCTGTTACATAATACAAACATCCTCAAAATGCATGCAGGTATGTCTTTTGGACAAAACATTTTTATTTATTTATTTTTTTTGTGTGTGTGTGTGTGAAATGTTTGGAACTTGTTGAAATCAATGCTGCAACTGCATCAGATTGAGTTGGTGCTGGAGCCTGAGTTTTAATCTGAAGCTGGATAGTTTGGTATGCTGAACATGCTTCTTCTGGAACAGTGCCTGCAGGGGTATGGCAGCACCTTCTGCAACTTCATTTGTCTGTGCTACAGTGCCTGACAAACAACAGCATCTTTACTTAACTAAAAGAAGCCATCACAGCATCTATGCATGCTCACCCCCCCAGTGAGAATAACAAGGGAGTTTAAGAGAAGTAACAATCTCTTTTCCCTCCTTCCCTCTGGGCAGGAGATGTAACTGACTTAGTCTGATGTAGCTTTGATTTGCTTTCTATTTTTTGTGTTTCTTTTCTTTGAACAAGCAGCTAGAGGTTCTTGGGACCAGAAAACAGACTGCTCCAGAGACATAGTCCCTTTTGCAATAGCTAATTATTAATCTCCCAGCTTGCTGGTAAGCTTTTTGCTACAGCGTCACACTATTGTGGAGGCTTTCCCATGATTCCTTGGGCTGGTGTTCTCAGCTTGCAAGACTGAGCCACCTGTGGCCCTACCACTGTCTGCTTGAACCAGCTTGTCATAGTTTGTCTCTCCCCAATGCTCCTAGTCTCTAACTAGTTTGGTATTTCTTTGAGCTTTTGTATCCTGGACATATTTCCATTGGGAGCCCAATGCTCTTCATGTGCTTCACAGTTGCATTTAGCTTGAAAATATCTGTCTGTACATGTAAGAAACATTCCCCTTTGCAAATATCAACTATGCTGACAAAGAGAGACACTGCAGATCAGTACTTAAAAAAAAAAAAAAAAAAAAAAAAAATTGGTTTGTGACACAGTGGTATGCTTGCTTAAAATGTCATTTGAGCTGAAGTTGATTTGAGCCGTCATCTGGTTCATTGATCAACCCTCCTTTTTAAAAGACAGCCCTTTGTAAGTAAATGCTAGAGCCAACTCTTCCCTCCTGCATAAGAAGGGCTGTGTGAGATCCCAGCTTTCTATAGCCAGAAGGCATCACCCTTTCCATGCTGGAAGTCACAAGCAGATCACCTTTCAATAAGCACTGGTGAATTTCTTCTTCATGTGTTTGTCTAAATCTGGGTCAAGGGAGAGCCATCCACTCTGGAACAGGGGGAAGGTGAGAAAGTCTGAGACTAAACCTCTCAGTTGTGTAAGGTTCATATGCCAATATGAGCAAATTTGCTCAAAGGTCTTGCTTGTGTGCACATGTGAGAATATTGCTACTGTGAGACCATGGAAGGTGTTTGCAGATGTTCTTTTTTTAATATATATTTTATTTTATTTTATTTTATTTTATTTTATTTTATTTTATTTTATTTTTTCTATCTGGGTGGCATAGACCATCAAGTTTACACTGCAAAAGGATAGAATAAAATATATCTGTTCTGAAGACACAGGTCTCTGCTCTTCTGGTTTCAACAGTTTCTCCGTCAGTTATATCAGTCATATCAGTCATATGTAGCTAAAATCATGAATTAATACCTTAATGTCTGTCATGCCTATACCCTTCTTCAGGAGAGATACAAGGGAGGCAAGGAAAAAAGGAAAGTCTCTGCCCCAAGCCATTTACAGTGCCAGCGTTGACTCCATTTACTAGTTTTCACAGTTTGCCATGCCTGCACAAGTGCGGCAATTGTACTGTTAGACCAAATATTTCAGCACCAATGGGACAGGCATGGTGACTGAGTTTTCCATATAGATTGAAATACATCAGCTGTCTAAACAAAAGGAAAACAGATTTAGGGTTTGAATAATCAGCTGTATTGAGTAGGATGTTCTTAGTCTCTTCCAATATTTCAAGTCAATCCTACACTCCTAGAGATTTGCTGATTTTGTACCTTATAATATCCCTGGGGATCTTTACTCCCATTTCACCAATCATTTTCCAAACTCCCAGGCCTTCTGTGGCAGAATTACCTTGGAGTCAGCGATAAAGTGTGGAGGAGTTGAAGGAAAACCAGGCTGGTGCTTGGGACAAAACCTCCTGACATGAGTGTGCCCAAGTGCCTGCACAATTCTGGTTCAGATAATTAAATCTGTGTCTGCCAAAAGTTTGTGAAACATTTGTGTGCCCCTTGATATGGTGCATATTTCTTGCTCCTTGCTCTTAATAAATTAAAATGAAGTCTTCTTTGCTTTCTCATGTCTCCAGCACCATCGGGTACCTCAGCATGGGCTTCAGCCTGTTCTGTTGATGCCAGTGGATCCCTGCTGATTCCCATCAGCTGATGATCCACTCCCCATCTTCAGGCACTCTCTGTAGTCCTGCATGACCTTTGTGTGGTGAGGAATGGGAACAGAAGGAAGGAAATTAGGAAAATATAGCTGTAAGTATGGGCTTTGATGTAAGAAAACAATCCTATTAGAAAGAAGAAAATAAAAACAAGCAAACAAACATGGTTCATTATATATTAAATGAGCCTCTGAACAGCAAAATCTTCTTTGAAGGAAATGTAGAACATGGATATCACTTATGAGGAGGGAAAGGACAAATACAGTCTGCAAGTTGGCTTTTTTAATTGCACTGCCCAGTCTGGGCAGGTTGAGGTAGAAATGGGACTACAGCTGGGACTGGTAATGGCCCTGGGGTCATCTGCTCCATCCCCATGCTCCTGGACCATGGTTGTTCTCGCTCCCTTAATCTCCTTAGGCCCAAAGCAGATAAGCAGCTTTTCCCTGCATAAATGACACCTTAGGGGTTCTTATGTTCCCTTCACATTGTCTTCCAAATTTTCCAGTGGTCTCCAAGCTCTGTATCTAGGCACAAAACAGCTCTATAACCAGAGGACATGGTTTCTAACATCTGTGGTTTCCCCTTAGGTGGGGAGGGAATTGCTGGGAAGAGGGTGAAAGTATTTTGGTGCTGGTGGTCTTTCTTTCCGTTAAAGCATGTAAAGAAATTAAGTTTCACTTAAACGGCAGCATTTGCATTCATTTCTGGAAGTACAGTGGGATAGAAAACTTGAGACTTCAAAACAAAAACAAAAACAAAAACCAACGAAAACAACAAAAAAACACCACAGGCAGAGAAAAGAATAAGGAAAAAAAAAAAAAAAATGAATTGCTTGCATATTTTGAGCTTAATATGACTCGATTTTATCCCATAAGCTTATTTAAGCATTTAATTTTGTTCTCTTCTTTTGTCCCCGAGTACGTATGGATTTCACAGAGGTTTAAGCTTAACAGGACAGAAGAAAGTTCCCCGTAATTGAAACAAACTTTATGTTATGTCACGATGTTATGTTCAAAACTCAGAGGGAGAGAAACACATTCTTTCTGTTTCTAGTGACTTATTTTCAGATTAAAGGAAACAGATGCAAGAAGGGAGAAAGTCACTCTTCTCTAGGTGAGAGCCAAGAACACGACAGTAGCTAAATTCTGTTCAGAGGCAATCATCTTAAAACTTTGGGATGGGAATACTGTGAAAGAAAGACTAATGCAGTGTCATGGCAAGTTTCTGGGGAAGAGGAGGGTACAACATTCATTCGGTGCAATAATTCTCACAAATTTTTATGGTAAAACTGAGCCTGGGAAAGTATGGACTCATTTTCCTCCTCTGCTTCAGACTTCCTTATGATTTGGGACAAAACATTTATTTGCTGTGTGCTGCCCTTCTCCCTTGGTACTCTGAGATGAAGGAATTGCCTTGCTCTAGAGGGCTGTTTTGGGACTGAATTTGGCTAACGTGGCACTGCTAATAAAATGGGGTACTGACAAGTGCCTGCAGCTGGTCTCTGAGATGAAAGCCCTAGGAAAATCAATGAGGGATGTGGGTAAATTCTCAAATAACACTTATCCATCGAAAAAAAATCACAGGTCATTGCATTTAGAAGTAATGTTGCACTTGGAGAAGCTTTGAACCTTTTCTGCAAACCTCTAAAGAGTATTTATGAACACATGTGGCATCAGGGGGTGAATTGTATGCTGGATACCCGATGGCTCAATGGCAGGCTTATTCCAACCGACCTCGGTGATCGATTCCAGGATACAAGGATAACTTGTCTGGTAAATGGCTTCTCCATTATCATAAAGCAGATGCTTTCCAGCATACATTATAATTGGATCTGAGAAAACACAAACAAACACAAAGGTTATGGGCAAGAGTTTGGACGAGTCTGTTATTTAGTCTTATGGTTGTTATTTTTCTTTCCTTATTCAGGAATAATCCAACCTTACCTTGAAGGACTTCCAAAGTAAATTCAATGATCTATGGGATCAACCCATATGACTTTGGGGATCAACCTCACATTTCAGCATACAGAAGATATGCTCGGGTAAAATAAAGCCATGGGAAAATCACAGGTTTTCATTCAAGTAAGCACCAAAGAAACAGGTCCTGAAAGGTGCTGAGCACTCTCCGGCTCCATAGCTTTCTGTGGAAGCCTCAAAACACTTCACCTGGCAAGAATTAGACTTTGGTGCAGATTTGAATTATTTAAATCTCTAAAACTGGACAGGAAACACATTGTTTTGGAGATTTTTGGTTGCTTATCTCTTCTGACATCAATGAAAAGCTGACTTAGATCCTTGTATGTAAGCTGAGATGTAGCCCCTGGATGCTGGGAACATGGGGGTCAAGGAGATGACCTACTGGCTAGCTGGGGTTGCTTAGAAATGGCTGGTGAAGAAGGTATTCCACCAGCTACGGGTTTCATTGCTATGGGGAAATTTAAACATGGAAGCAGTGAGTATTCCCACATTTTTTTCTCCTTGTCAAAGGTTTTATTTAACTTCAGGTGCAAGAGTCATTGCCTCTGCTGTAAGGACAGAGGAGAGGAGTTTGCTGCAACTCTGTTGGATGCAAATCCTCATGCAGTGTTGGAAGCAGATCTGACGCAAAACTGGAGCTTTCACACTGTGGTCAGGAAGTTTAAAAGTGTCCTTACAAGTGACTTCAATGGATAAGATTCCTTCACTCTATAGCCTCTATACAACAAATATCCAGCAGGAAAAGAAACTTACATCAAGCTGTGTATCTCTCCAGTTGGGTTCTTAGATCTCTCTTTGGGCTAGAAATGACAGTTTATTAAAATTAGACCCATTTTTTGGAAAAGAAGTTTTTTACTATGATCAGGAAAAAAAAGAAAAAAAGAAAAAAAAATGTGTCAATAGTTTTGTAAGAAATAAATATTATTACCTTAAAACTATTTTGATTTTTGAAATCCATGCTCTTGATTGTAAAGCAAAATTAATAGTAATATTTAAAAAAAAAAAAAAAAAAAAAAAAAAAAAGAGAGAGAAAGTAGCAAGATGAGTTGCCGTGCACTTTGTATGCCATTCATAACCATCAGTTTGTGAAAGCGATCTGGGGATTTTGAGTTTGTTTCAGATATTTGTGATGGTTTAGACTTCTAAAACTTTCCCAGTGTGGATAATCATTTTCTGGTTCACCTCTCCAGGTATCATCCCCGTGAAAGGGGACACCAATCGTGTATAACAGAGGGATTTTACATTTCAATCTCTGCTTACTGGTACCCAGGCAGGAAGTCTCTTCTTGCTGTGCATTTCCCCTTTTCCCATTGATTTACGAGTTCTCATTCAGAGTGCGTTGTAACTACAAGAAAATGAAATTCTCTAGCTTTCTGCTAAAATAAGGAGATTTACTCCGGGAAACAACTCCGTAAATACTACGTACTGCCATCTATAGCTCTATTTAGGAAACACATTCGCAAGGCGAGCTCTGCACACGAAGCTGCTTTTTTTCCAGCACCCGACGAACCTATTGTGTTAAAGACTGTTTTAAAAACTTGGCTAGCCCTCTCCAACAGCTACTGTGGGAAAAGGCTGCGTAATTATTATTGCCATTGTTATTTTTAGAAGGTGTTCAGCGTTTTTCCTCTCGTGAATCCGATTTCCAAACAAGGATAAGGAAGAGATGAGAACTTGTTAGAGAGATTCCCTTTATGTGACCATTTGGGATGCTCTGGTTTGACTTCCCTGGCAATAGCATCACTCCATGCCCCACCGTAATGCAGGCAGAGATAACGCAGCTCCCTCTAGGACAAACATCTTCAATGTTTTAGCAGCTTCCCACTCATCAGAATAATCTCTATCTCTCTCTCTCCCTTTTTTTTTTTTTTTTTTTTCCCTCTCTCTCTCTCTCTCCTTCTCTCCTTTTTTCTCTTTCCTGCTTTTATTCTCAGACCTGCAGTTCTCCATCTCTGGCTCATGGATGCCCACCAGCTTTTGACCTTGCCACAGGAGTCTTCAGAAGACCCCTGTGGGATTTCCAGAGACATCTGGGAACAGCAAACATGAGAAATCTCAAAAGCAAAAGAGAAGAAATGAGGTTGGAGCTGGGACAGATCGTGGTGGTTGGTGCTAGAGTAGGAAGGCAGCAGGAAAACTGCACCACCATCTCCTCCCCACGTCTTTCCTTGGGAGGGGAAACACAGAGATGGGGATGAGAAAAAATCAGGATTAGTGCAAAGCTCTGGGAGAGGAAAAAGAAGCTGGGAGCACCCAGGCTTGGGGATGGGACCTCTCCATCACTGCTTCCTTACACCTGCCTCAGCATCACAAGTGCTTTCAGAAAAACATCACCTCTCCCCTGAGAGGCCAAGGGTTTTGGGACCCTGGTGGGGGCTTGGCTTCCTCACCAGCAGTGCAGACATTAAGCTGAGCTCCACATCCATGGACACAGCCATGATTTTGTGCTCCACGAAGTTGTCCTCTGGCCCTGATGTGAAAAGCAGATTGGGTAGAAGAGAGGAGTGCAGCTAAGTCTTCCCCATATCACAACTTGGGAAGCCGGGACTGCTGACCTGCCTCACTTTGCAAGTCTATAATTTATTTTTATTTTTATATATATATTTTTTTTTCATCCTTGTTACCATCTGTGCTTACCACTGGCAGGGGCTGCTTAGGAGTGTTCACGCTCACGTCACAACACATCAAATCCATCAATCACAGCCTTCCCTAAATACAGCGAAGAAAACTGTGGTGGTCTTGGCTGCTTCTCTTTCCTCTGCCAACGGCATGGTCCTAGCAAGGTCCATAGAGGGGAAGCAGAGGGGAAAGCCACAAATGAAATTGTGTCTTTAAATCTCAGTGCATTCCAGTGTTGTGAGCTCAGTTACTCCCTTTAGGGACACCTTTGGGAACTATGGAGACTGGTGAGGGGAAAAACACAGCTAATGCAACTTTTCCATTCCCTTCCAGGCATGGTTGCTAGTCTAGACCTGCTCTCCAACATGGAGCAAAAACAGTTCAAGAGGCTGCACCTGCTGGCACTCTCCTTGGGAAGAAATTCCCAAATGAAAGAGGGTTTTCCCAAGAGATGTTCCTTGCCTTCCCTCTCCCTGCTTTGCCCAGGTCTCAATGGTTGGGGTGCACTGTTAAGACTGGCAAGCTGAAACCCAGAGCTTTGAAGTGAGATGTCTCTGTGCATCCAGAGATTGGGCTGTGTGGGGTCAATGTCTTTACTTCCAGACTGTTATTTTACACCAGTGTGAATTAGACCCTACCAAAAGTGAATTTGACATAAGTGTAAAATTGACCCTGAAGTTCTCAGTGTAAAGGAACACTAAAATAATTTTCAGACAGCTCCAAAATCTTTGCTTGGAGGAAGACTGCTATGGAAGAGGCCGTTCTCCCCAAGGATTACATCTGAGATACGATGATGGAATGGAGGGAGGGGCTCGCAAACTCAGGTTTGGTGACACCTGATGATCTGAAAGCAACTGCTGCCCTGCTGGTGGACTTCCCTGCCCACAGGAGTGTACTGCAGCAGTGAGTTTCACAGATCCCAGTGCCTTACAGTAAAACTATTTCCTCTTAATCACTCTACAGATGTCCAAAACCAAAGAGATCAAAGGAGGGATAACATTTTGTTACTGTAGGCAGTCACAAGCCTCAGCTCCTCATGTACACCGCTCACTGCTGCAGCTTGCCCCCAGTTCTCCCTAGGGGGTACATGATGAGAAGAAACAGGCCACCAGCCCTTTGTCTTCTACATTTTTAAATCATGGGTCATGTACCTGCTCCTGTCAAATGAGGGTCTGGGGGTTCATGGACCTCTCCACACAAGGTTGTACGGAAAGGAGCTGCAGTGAATTTTTTTCCTTGCTGCAATCCCAGTCCCCCATTCCCACCAAGCTGACATTTCCACCCTGCCCCATCACAGCCCTGGAGGCTGGAAGTGGGTTTAATTTTGTCTGTGACAATTTCTGGTGTTTTTGTTTGTTTGTTTGTTTTGTTTTGTTTTGTTTTCCTTGTGTTGAGCTTCTTTGCCCTACAACACAGGAGAGATCTGAGCTGCATGGAAGGTGAGTGCCCCCATGTGCCCCACCACCCCAAAGGCATGGCCAAGATGCCCCATGGGGCTCACAAATGCTGTGCATGGGATCCTTTTGCCAGCCCCCTGCACTTTTCCCACAGAAGCTCTCTGCCCCCGTTGTGCCACTGGGGAAGAAGGAGAGGAGAAGAAACCTCTGGGGGACTGTCTTGGAGGTGCACGGAAGCCTTCCTGGATGAAAAGAAGCCAACCAACCAAACTCCCGAAAGGCTGGAGAGCGAAAGGGAGAGATTTCCATTCCGAGCATTCACTGTGCTAATCCAGCATAGCCGCCTGTCGGCTGAAAACAAGCATTTCAGGCCCCAGCTGCCCCTCTACTCCAGTCCTTGCTTAACTGGAGATGTCACAGATGCCTTTGGCCAGCAGTGCTGCAGTGCTGGCTGGGGACGGGGGGGAAAGCTGGCTCGCCAGGATTTGCTGCTCAGCTCTCTGAAATGAAGGATTTCCTCTTTTTTTCCCCTGTCCCCTGAAGTTTTTCGGGGGGATAAAAGGGGTTTGGAGGTGTGGAAGTGGAAGTGAAAGGGCTGGATGTGGTGAAGGGAAGGGAGAAATGGGGTGGAAGGCCATGGGTTGGGGATGGAGGTGGAAGGGAGGAAGATGGAGATGCCCCTGGGGTGGATTTGCGGAGGGAACAGGAGTCCTCATCACCTTCCTTGGGGCAGAAAGAGAAGGAGATGGGACCAGGATCATTTCCTCTGCCCCATGAGGCAGGTCCGTGCCCCTCCACTGATAGAGGGAGGTGGCTTCAGCAGGACAAGGGGCTGCTTTCCTCCTCGTGGAGCACGAAGGGTTAAAGGCAAGGGGCAGGTCCTGGAGTCTGGCAGGATGCTAGAGTCCCCTTGCCCTCCCCCTGTTCCCTTTCCCCTCCCCCCCCTTCCCTCCCCCCCCCCCCTTCATTAAGCTCCTCATTACCGGGGACCTCCCCCTGGCTGCACACCCGGAGGCAGCACCTTCACCCCAAAGCCTCGAGGATGCAGCAGGGACCTTTCCCAAAATCCCGCGTCCCCCTTTCCTCCATCTGCTCAACCTCTCTCTTCTCCCCCATAGTCCAAACCCACCCTGGGGTGTTGCACTGGGACAAGCCCCCCCCCCCCCTCTCCCCCCCCTCCCTGCACAGGCTGTGCGATGATGGAGCTGGTGGGGGGGAAAGATAATAGGAAAGCGGTTTAAAAAAATAAAAAATAATAATTAAAAATAAAACATAGGAAAGGGTTAATTGCAGTCTCTGTGTCTTGCCTGGGCAAACAGTGGTGCAAATCCATGGCCAGGCAGGGCTGAATGGGGAGCTCCAGCCCCCATCCTCCTGCAGGGCTAGAGGGGGAAGAAAAGGGGATCTGGTGGTGAGGAAGGGGGGATCCGCTGCCCCGGGGGTCCCCCGCTGTCCTGTCCCATGTCCCAGGCTGTCAGCAGTGCCTGGGGGGTGAGGGAACCCCCAGAAGCCCCCTCTCCCCGTCACCACCACCCAGGTGCCAGTGAGCTGGGTCCCTGCGCATCCCTCTGCAGGCACCTCTCCCCACGAGGAACCCCTGTAGGATTTGGGGAAGGAGGGGAGAAGGGGGGGCAGAGTCCCTGTTGCCCCCCCAGCCCCCCCCCCCAACGACCACCCCGGCTCCCTCTTCACCTCCTGGCTCCCCTCTTAGGGCTAAGCTGTCCCGGGGAGGCTGCGCTGCCCGGCTGCCAACGCGCTCCGGCTCTCGCTGGCTCCTCTGCTCCATCCATCCATCCATCAATCCATCCATCCATCCATCCATCCATCCATCCATCCTTCCAGCCTTCCATCCTTCCTCTCCTCCTATAGGCTAGCAGAGCGTGCCCGATGTGATACGGTGGCAGTTCGGGTCCTTGCCTATAGCTGCCTGTTTTACCAAGCTCCGATCCGTGCGTGTGCGTGTGGATGTGTGTGTGCATTTTATCCCTCCCTCCCATCCCTCCCTCCCTCTCTCGCTCTCTCTCTCTCTCTCTCACTCTAATGTGTGATCTGGAAAGCTTATAAAAGCCTGATGTAATCCTTAATGCAGCCCCTGGCTACAAAGACTGGATCTAGTTTCACAGAGAGAGATTCAGAAGCAGAATTTTTTTTAAAAAGAGAAGAAAAAAAAAGTGGGGGGAGAAGAGAGAGAAAGCAAGAAAAGGAGACGAGTGGATTTTAAACAAACATATCTTTCTGCAGAAGACCATTCTCTCTCTCCGCTGCTGGGAAAGCTACTCTGAACCCTGCTGTATATTTTTATTTTATTGGGGGGGGAGCGGGGGGGAGGAAGAAGAAGAAGAAGACTTGATTGTCTGCTTGGATCTAATGATTTACTGGCTTGCAACTGCGTTTTTCCCCTCTCCTAAGGATTCCTCAAAAAACGGCTTAATTATTTTCAGCTTTTCTCTTCCACCTGCCTGTCTGCAGAGACACCAAAGGTTCTTCTTTCCTTTCCCTCCCCACCCCCATTTCTTTTAGGGTATTTTTTTCCCCCCTTCTCTCTTCGGCATACACACAGCTACGTCTAAGTGTGTATGTATATATATACGTAGAGGCAAGAGTGGAGGGAGCGGAGGGAGAGCGAGCTCTGCCTTTTGGACTTCACGCGCTGCCCAATGTTGGTCTTGTTACCCCTGGATATGTTGCCGCTTTCCATTTGGAATTTGACAAAGGGAAGAAGGAGGATATAAAACCTGGGGAGCTCCGCAAGGTAAGGGACCCCCCCCCGGCTGCCCTTCCTTCTCCCTTGGCGGGGAGGGACGGGGGGTGGACGCGACTTCTCTGGGATGCGCCTTGCATCGGGTACCGGGGGTCTTTTCATCCCTGGGGGTGGGCAGCGGTGGGCTCCTCTGCTTTTTGCACCTGGCAGGGGGTTTTCGCCCCCCATGCCCGCTCGGCAATTTGGACTGATGGAGCACAATCGCTCGGTGCCACGGGAAGTTTTAACTTTCCTGCATGCGGGTCCTGCGGGCAAGCATCGGGCAGCGGTGGAGAATATCAGTGCCTGCAGGATGCGGAGTGTTGGGGGGGGGGGAGAAATGCCTTCGTGTCCTGGGAAAACAAGCTGGGGACTGGGTTGTTGCTTGGGGAGAAGGCAGCCAGGCAGGGGAAGGGGAGATGGGGATCGTGGCGGAGAGCTGCAGAGCCAGCTGGGGCTGAGCTGCGAAGTGCTGCGAAGCCGCGGTGCCTTCGCGGGCAGCCCTGGGGTCCGGGACTCTTTAGCCCTGAAGGTTGGCAAAAAAAGTCTCAGAGGGAAAGGCAGCTGCTTGCCCTGGACACAAATGCTGCCCCTGTCCCAGCTCCTCACCTTCCTTTTCTCCCATGGGGAGTTTTGGGGGGACCCTTCCTTGCTTGCTTTGCCGCTCACAAAACCTCCCCAGGGCTGGAGGCAATGGCTCGGGAGGCAATGAGCTTCTCCCTCCCGCTCCTCAATGCAGTTTATCAGCACTTTGCTTCACACCGTAGGAGAAAATTAGCCTTTAGCTTATGTAGAGATGAGAGCATCGCACAGACACACACATAGGATGCTCCGGGGCTCCTGGGGGATGTCAGCACCCAGGCACAGCTTCCCCTTTCCTATGGGGATGGGGCTGGGGGGGAAGAGAGAAGGAGTCTCCATCAGGGATGCGTAATTACAAAGCATCTTGTTCTGAATCACCCTGTGTGGGAATGAATCGCAAAATTTGTCTCTCCCTCTTCCCCCACCGCCCCCTTCCCTTTCACGGCCTGACATTCGCTGATGGAGGGTGGCTGTTGATGCAGCCTCAGACTTTCACAGGGAGGTATTTCAGCCATGCCTCTACCGAGGCTGGGAGGAAAAGCGGGGTGTGAGGGGGGCTCAGATGGACTTTTCAGCCTGGTTGTGCCCTGCTCCTGGCTGAGACCGAGCATCACTCCCCGGCAGTCGGAGGCACGGGTTGCAAATCAACTCTGCCAGGTACCTCCAGCTCCGTGACTCATGCTCGCATCCCAGCTCCTGCCCTGGCAGAGGAAACAACCCCTGTGAATCACTTGCACGGAGAGGAGGTGGTAGCGGTGGGGGAAACATCAAGGCAAGGTCAAAGAGGAGGAGGGCAAAAAGATCTCCCCCTCACACACACATCCCTCACCAGCCTGTCAAGCTGGGGCTTCCCAAGGCTTTGGGCTCAATCCTGCTCCACCGCTGGGGCTGGCAAGCTCCGGGGCCAGCTGATGGCTGAGGGAGGAGGAGGAGGAGCAGGACAAGGAAGAGGGGGGGGAGCGAGGAAGAACGAAGCTACTTTGACAGATGCCAAAACCTGCCTGTGAAAATCACGCTGCCTGGAAAGCCAGAGCATCTTGGGAGGGTGCCGGGGTCCAGGGCACGCATCCCTGGACCCCTTACCTGTTGATTTTCTCCAGGTTTGTTCCCTCCTGGTGAAAAGAAAGCCAGGAGGGATGAGCCCCGGGCACTCGGAGTTGACTGGCGACCTCCGCTGCGTAGCAGGGAGGACTGTGTATTAATGATGATGACTCTGCTTTGGCTGGTGCCGAAATATCTGTGTTATCTATTATCAGCTGGGAGACGAGGCTGGAGGCTTCGCAGAGCTGGGATCTCGTCCAAAGCCCCGGCTGCTAAAGGAAACAAACAACTCCCCGTGCATATTAAGTGGGTCCCGAATTAATTAATGACTCATTAACCTGGGGCCCGCAGCCGGTACCGGGCCCAAGATGGTGAGGAAGAGGAGGGAGGTCGCGGGGAGTTTTTTTTTTTTTTTTTTTTTTTTCTTTTTACTCTGGGAGGCTGCTGAGGAATTGCACCAGGGCTCAGCTGATCTGTGCTGCCAGGGGACCGAGGGGCTGAGCCAGGCAGGGGCTGGGAACAGGCAGGACATCCCATCCTGCTGGGTCTCAGCTGCAGGAAAGGGGAATGGGGAGCACAGGGGGGGCAGGTAGGCGCCTCCCAGGCTCTGCTCTGTTTTGGCAGGGTCGGGGTGCAGCATCCCTCCCTAACTTCTGCTGCGGAGGGCGAAGGGGAAGGCCAGGCAGGAACAGGAAAGGAGCAGGGCTCCTGGCCCTTCCCGTGGTACTTGGGATGGGAATGCAGAGCCCCAAGGGCAGGGGTAGGGTCTGAAGCCCCTCTCCTTCTTCTCCCTGTGCCTCACAACCCAAAATCACCCATCAGAAGTGGTCAGGATTTGGGATGGACTGGATGCAAATCGGGCTGGGTTTCTGTCAACGAAGGGTCTGCACCCCTATTCCTCTTAGATGGGGGAAACTGAGGCAGGAGAGGTGTGCTGGATGTGTCAACGTGTGTGTGTGGTGGCACTGGGGGGGTTCTGAACCCCAATCCCTGGGGAACAGCCAAAGGCAGACTGGGGTGGGGGCATCACCCACCCACCCCATTGCCACCAAGGAGAGAGCCCTGCAGTGATGCAGAAGGGGTTTAGGGGGGAAAGAGAAGGACGGGGACACACACACAACCTTAACCCCCCACTGCAGCCTCACTTGGTAACCCGTTTTACCAGCACCCCAAACTTTGCAGCACCCCCCCACACCCTCCCCATGGCATCGGGGCTATCCGGCTCGGTCAGGAGAGCTTGGGAAAAGGCTGGGGGCATCGCAAAAGGATCTCAGGGTCCTGCTGGCCCCCCACTCCTCAGCCCAGGCCGTTTCTCAGCACTGAGGGGGGGGGGGGGGGGGGGGGC
>CM021766.1:148410812-148422443 GCA_011076525.1 Nettapus auritus
CCCCGGGGGGGGGGGGGGGGGGGGGGCTGCCGGGGGCGGCCGGGGCTTGCGGCGAGCGGCGGGGAGGTGGCGCTCGCAGCCAGGCTATCGCCGCCCGCCGCCCCCGGTGCGCAGGGATGCTCGGCAGAGACCTCCAGAGCTGTGTCCCCCCTCCTCTTCTTTCTTTTCTTTTTTGTACCCCCCCCCCCCATCCAAAAAATAAAATTATTTAAAAAGAAAAAACCTAACAACCTGCTGCGGGGGGTTGCAATCAGGGCAGATCTCACCCCACCAGGGGTTTATCCCCTCTACAAACATCTCCTTCTTGTGCCGTTTTTTGCTCTCTCCCCACCCCAATCTCTATTTTTCCACGCACACCCCCTCCCGTGCATGCATTTTGCTCCCCCAGCACTACTTCTCCCCTCCTCCCCAGCAGCATCCCCGTGAATGCAGAGGCTGTTTGAGGCTCTCCCTTGCTGTGCGCACAGCCGCAGCTCGTCCCCGTGGCCGGGAGGGGGGATGCAGACCCCAGACCCCAGCCTGTGGATGCTCCCTTAGTCCCTACGAGCAAGGAGAAGGGTGTTTGGGCTCTGCTAGGAGGGTTTTCCAGCAGGGATTGGGCTCTGTCATTGCTCTGGGTGGGGAGGAAGGTGATGGAGGGGCTCCCCATGGCTGCAGGGGGCTTCTCTTTGCCCCCCTTTTTTGGGGGATGGAGAAGGGGGAGCAGCATGATCCTACACTACAATCCACTGTCTCCCAGAGCTGGTGTTGCACGCAGGAAATCCCCTGCCATTGATACCTGTTGCAGGCTATCAGCTTTGCTCATTAATTAGCTCCAGGAAACCTGCGCTGGTAAACAAATGAGTCAAAGCCTTTCCCTGGGCCTGATCCTGCTTGCCACCTCGCCCGGGTGGGTGCAACGAGAGCGGAGTATTTTCTTCAAGATGGATGACAGGCTGTCTCCGTAACTACCTCGCCTCCTCCCCTTGGAGAAAATTCACATCCCCGAGCAAGCCTTCGAAGCAAAGGGAACTGGCACTTGGCCTGGAGGTTTGCTGGAGTCTTTTTCGGTGTCGCAGCACATATCATAAAGGCTGCAGGAGAAGTGCAAGGGTCCCTGGTGCATCTCCTGTGTCCTTCTCACAACTCCTTCCACATATCTTCTCATTTTTCCCTTTGCCTGGGGTTTGCAGGAGGTGCTGGGCTGGAAGAGGGCAGCTGGGGAATTCTAGTACTTGGGTGAGAGTGGTAAGAGGTGTGTGACTTGGTGGTGAGGACTGCTTGCCCATCTGTATATTCAGGTGGGCTGGGGGCCTTGGTCTCTGAAGCATGGGAATCAAAGGGCTGGGGCAGAGTTCTTTCAGCCAAAGTGGGGTAGGGAACTCCTGCTTTGCTCTGAACTGTGTGTCTGCCAAGGAAAAGAGAATGTTAGTGCCTCATCTGCACTGGAGAGGCAAGGTCTCTTCTCACTTGAGCTGTACTCTTTGCACACATGGCCTTTCAGGTCCCAAATTCCCAGGTCCCAGCTCTCTAAGACCCAAAATACCACAACAGGGAGCTTTGTCAATCCTTGCTTTTCCAGGTCAGGGCCACCAGAAAATGTCATCCCAGTCCTCAGCATCCTCCAACCTCCCAGCACAGGCAGTCCCCTTAACCTTCCCTCTGCTCGAGAGACCACAGCAGCACATCGTCTCCAAGACAATATTGGTGGTGTTTTAATCCAGTATAAAGAATGACCAACTGGAAGCCAAACTTCTCACTTGGAGAGCAATCTGGCAGGCCAGCCCACGTGGAGAACGCACCTCCCTTTCTCCTAGGTACACTCCGTGTGCTGGTGGGCTCTGGTTGGCGCGGTGACGAAGTTACAAACCACATAAAAATAAAAAGGAAAAACAACAGCAATTGAGGTCCCTTCAGAAAGTCTGTTCGTCACCACGTCTCAGGCTTAGAAATTCCTCACAGTGCCTTAGAGAGACGGTTTTGTGTTGGTCTGATTATGCTGAGATAATCTGTTGTGTTGCTCCAGAAGGCTCTCAGGAAAGGAGTAAAAAATAAATAAAAAAGGAAAAGAAAGATAATATTTTAAATCAGAGGGCTGCTAGATTGGTGACTCTGTCTTGCAAAGACACACTTCACTGCCCCCTTTATGAAAATTTAAATTGGTTACCTCTGTCAGAGAAAATGAGAGGAGATTTGCTGATTTTAATTTGTTGGAGCAGATCGCCCCCCACCAATGTTATCAGAATTAAAGCAGGGATGGCTTCCTACCTTCCCTTTCCTGCTCCGTCTGCATTTTTATTTTATTCTTTTTCTGAAATATCCCTCTATAAAGCATTGATTGAGGAGTGGTCAGCTGATGAGAAATGAGACATTGAAACTGCAAGCTTTGTCATGTATGGTGCTGTGCCTTATCCCTGGGACAAGGGGGCCTGGGGAGGGAAAATGGCATCTGGGGGAAGAATGAGCAGGGACCTCCTAAGGAAATCTGGACTTTCTGGAATAATTTGGGGGTAAAAAAATAAAGAAATGACTGAAATCTGCTGTGATGCTCTATGTTAGGTTGAAGTTCATATCTGAAGCAAGATTCATAAAACGCAGAATTGCAGTGAGCATCTTAGTTTTTAGGGGTTGATTTACTACAAGTAGAGCTGCTACTTGCCAGACCAATGTAGCCTGAGACAAGAAAGCAGGAAACCAAGAAACCTACATGTATTTGGGACACCATTTTGTGCATGTCATATGCACATAGCAGTATATATTATTGCCAAGCTCTTTTCCTGGACTTCTACTTTTGGCCTGAGGCAGGCCTTGTGATATCTCATCCTACCACTTCAACACTCCTACCTGCCTGCTCACCTTGTCTCCTGCCTGTTATCAGGATGGCTTTCAAAAATGGAGATATTTCCTTATTTATTATTATTATTATTATTATTATTATTATTATTATTTGAGCTCATCTGGCCTTGCTGTTTGCAAAATGGTTCTATATTAGGACTATCCCATTCCTGGCAGACGAACCTACTCCATATTCATTGAGAGTTAGCATAGCTCTCTCTCTAAATGCTTTTGGGACAGGGGCCATCATGATTTCCATGCTAGAATGGATCTTGAGCTCAAACACTTTCTCTCTGTCCCATCTGTGCTGCTGTCTTTTTGTGAACCTCTCAGCTGATCATTTATGCCTACAGCTCCGTAAGCCTCTGAAATTTTGGGCTACCCAACACAAAATGCCATGACTTGGTTTTAAAAGATGCTGTAGTTCAATCCCCACTAAAGGCCAAGGGTGATCTCTCCCACTGCCAAGCCATGGGTCTCAGGCCAGCGGTTCATGTCACAGTTAATTTAGGCAGTGGTCACACTGTACATTGGTGTTTTCACCTGTAAAATGGGGATGCCTGACTTCTTTCTTACCTGGTGCTGTTCCCCAGGCCCTGGTGGGGCTCTGTGACAGCTGCTCAAATGGACTTGACCAAACTTTATTTCCTCCCTTTGGGATTGTGAAATGAAAGACATGCGCCAAGCACCAGGCATTAATTATTCTTGTGTCTTGAGTGAATGAGTGTCTCCCCTGAAACCTTCCTCCTGAGTCATATTTCCTTGTCCTTTCTCAGTTCTTATTTTCTTAATGTCTCCCTGTGGCTGAGAGCCTGGAAGTGTGCAAGTCTCCTGCCCCCTTCCTGGGTGCCCTCTGGATCAAGAACATGCTTTTCAGGAGACCTTGGCTAAAACTTTGCCCTGCGAAATGCTTAGTTTTATTGTCCAGCCTGCTGATATAAAAGTAGATTAAGCGTGGTTTAGGAGCCTGGTTTAAACCATATATTGTTTAGCAGCAATCTAGCAATGACTATCTTCTTCTTGAAACAAATATCTGCTGGTTCCTGCAAATGAAAGTCGACACACCTTCGGAAGGAAATTTGTCCCAATGGGGTCTTTTGTATTGAAAACTCTGTTGGTAGATTTATTCATTGCGCAGGTTCGTTCCCTTAACAAGTCAGTTATTCATTGGCCATTGCTTGAGGGTGTATGGGATTTATGGTCATAGTCCTGTAATCAGATATTTTGTTATAGAAGGCTTTGCCACCACGGAAGGTTTAAATAAATCAGCATGCAGCAAAAATTGATTCTCTCACAATCTATTTCTGGAATCAGCTGCAAGTTGAAGAATACTTTCCCCCTTCTTGAGCCATGCTACTTATCTCTGCAGGTCCGTGCTGTGGTCAATGCTACCAAAGCTTTGCATGAGTGAACTTGCACACAGAGGTACAAACTCACACACACCTATGCATGTTTTCTGGATGTGATTTTTCTTCTGACAGCACTTGAGATACACACTGTTGTCATTTCCCAGACGCCCAGATATTTTCTCTATCATCTGATTTAAGCATTTTGAGTTTGGAAAGAACTGCTTGAAAGGGATTTAATCAAATGCCATTAAAGAAAGGGAAAATCGGATTTTGAGTACCCGTGCTGATGCCTTAAGTAGTAGAGAGGTCGGCGAGCTAATCTCCGCTTCTCAAATGTTGCTCTACAATCTGATCAGCCCTATTGAGCTGAAGCAAGGGTTAATTACTGACAAAAAGGCTCCTCACATTTGTGCATACAAAGAAAAAATGCAAGGGTGAGCATCTTGCTCTTTGGTTGGTGCAAGCTCAACATGTGCAGGTGATGACATGAGCCTTCGGCTCTTGCATGTGCCCCAAGAGCATGTCTCTGTGGATGTAATTACAGCAGAGCCTGTGATTTCAGTGGCAGAAATCAGGGATGGGAGGATAGAAGGATCTCAGTAACCTAGCAGCCTGCACAGCTGTGTGGCTGGTGATGTTAAATGTGTAGTGACAGGGAACCTCTCCCCAGTGCTCAGGAATGAACTGTCCTGGCATCATCTAGGCTTGGGAAGGAGTTTGGCAGTGATAGAGTTAGTCAGGGGTCTGATGTGCTGCCCACCCTTCACTGCTCACTGGGGCAGAGCAGCTCTGAAGGAATAAGTAAATAGCCAATAAATGTTTGCTGCATATCCTGAATGCTTAAAAAAATAACAATATGAACAATATAAAACGTTCTCTGTCCTGTGTGACTTGCTGTCTCCTGCCAGCTCGGGGTTTTTAGAAATGTTAATAGGGATAACAATGCTGTAGGGACTTCCAGATTCTCCAGATGGAGATGATTCTGCTACCAGCAGGAGAGATGGTGGCAGTCAGAAGAGCAGCAAGGCTGGGAGGGCAAGGGGGAAGCAGGGAGAGATCCCAGCAAAATGCCAGTAAGCTGTAGGATCCAGCTAAGGAGGATGCATGGAAATATAAGGATCCTGTGCCATGGGAATTGTAGTTATAGGTGTACCCAAGGCACCCATCTGGACAACTGGGGCAATTCATGCAGGTGTGGAAATGCCACTGGAAAAGGAAATTTTGGTAGCAAGCCCCCAAGTTGGGTAATGTCAGTCCAGAGCATTGTCCTCTACCAAGACTGAGGAAGATGAGGGTGGGGATTGGACAAGAGGTCATATTCATATCCTTTCAGTCTCAAGGATATGTGTTTCTCTGAAGATGGGACATGAGTGGGGTCTGGGAATTCCCTATAAAAGGTCCTTCCTTGTCCCCACATAACAGACAATAGACAAAGCAAAGCATGAAGGAAGAAGAGCTTCAGGGAACTGTAAAACCTTTCTCCTTCCTGTCTTTAATAGGTCATCCTGTCTTCATAGAGGATCTTGCAGTGGTTTCCAATCTGTGTGTTGAGGGGATGTGGGACAAGGCAGTGATTTTTCTCGCCTCCCTTCCCTTGCCCAAGTCATCTGTCAGAAGGGTGTGTGGATCTAAATAAGACATGACTTTTCCCCATGCTGGAATTTGGTCACCAGGCTGTGCTTGCGTGCAGGTGACAGTGCTGGGAAGCGAGAGGAGAGCTGGTGCTAAACACAGCTGCCAGGCACAACCAGACACATCGTGTCAGATGCTCAGCATTTCACATAGGCTGAAAAAAAAAAAAAAAAAAAAAAGTCTTCCTGCAACTTTCCTCTACTCACAAATGCAGTTTAGGAGCTGCAAGTTGCACAGCAGGCTGTAGCGATGTGGTTATTAAAACCCCAGCCTCCCACCACAAATTACAACCCAAATGTTGTGTTTGTTTCCCACTTAATGCTGGCCCTCAGAGGTTTTCTTTTAGCGCTAAGCCCTTTTGAAGTTGCTGTTGATTACAGAGCAGACAGCATAATCTCCCTGTGGAAGTTATTTGTAGTTGGGGGGGGAGGAAGGAAATCAATCACCCCAGTGCAAATGCCAGAAATGGGGTGGGGAATTAATGATGCTGCTGGACCACACTTTCCACACAGGGCCCAGTAGAGCATCCTGCCATGCAGATGTCCCCTTCTGAAAGTGTCAGTGTGATTGCTACAACCCTACAGACAGGCAGAGAAGGAGTAATTGGAACGGGGTTCAGCTGTGCAAATTGGCTCCCAAGCTGGAAGGTGACTCTGGAGGTGTAATTGTTCTGTCCAACCGCCAGCCCCTCATCAAATGCTGGCACCTGAGCCTCTGCTTATGCCCTATTTTCTCTGTTCTTGTGGCAACTGGCCTGACTGATTCCTGGGTAATCCACAGGATAAATCAGTTCAAGTCACTGTGCTTTATTCCCTCCCAAATTGTTGGCCAATACTGTCTGTAGTCTCTGAGCTTTTTTTGATGAACTGTTCTTTTAGGGTCACATCACTTGGTCACCATGAGTTGTACAGCATTCATCATGACTATGGCCAAGGTAGCGCTCTTGAGCTCTGAAGCAGCCAGTTGGTCCATGACTTTAATTAGATGAAAAGTGATCCATTGGCAGGGATGAGGCCAACATCAGGTCGTCTTCTGATCTTGCTCCATTTCAAGTCCACCACCATCCCTCTGTGAAAATCTTTCCTAGGGACTCTCAGTCTAAGGACTATTAGGATATTTGGACTGGTGGTTCATGAAGTAGAGGAAGTTGGTCCTCCTTTGTGCAGTGGCACCTGAAGGCTTGGTGTCTCCTGGTATTACTGTGGCAAAAGTAGTGAGGGTGGGAGAACTCCACATTGACAAGAAAATGGTATATAAGCAGCCAAATTTCTGTTTGTGGGAATAAAACCGTAGTTTCCAGGCTTGGATTTTTTTTTTATATATATATATAATTTATTTATTTATTTATTTATTTCCTTTGGAGTCAAGGACTCTTGCTGGTGAGTCTCCTCTTTCAGATGTTCTTGACGTGATCTGTTGCAGGTTTTGTATGGATGCAGCATTTGGGCCTTGCCAAATGCTGACCATAAATAATCTTGAAATGGTAACAGCACAAAGTCATGCATTTTTGCACTGATGTGACAGGAATTCAGAGATGGAAAGTGGAGCACATCAGCTCAGACCAGCACAGCCACCAGTGCTGAGTAGTGGGTATTCTCCTTGATTTCTGTAAAACCAGCAAGCAGAGACTCCAAAAGTGGTTGAGGACTGGTAAAATATTTCCCTTGAAGCAGAAATGTTCTGGCAGTGGTAAATATTAAAGGTGGAGAAATGTTGAGGAAGCCAGTATAGATATGATGCTGTTGTTAGCTCCATTGCAGCTAGGAGAAGCTCTGTCTGAGCCTGAGCATTGCTGTGCTCTGTTCAACCAACTTGTTAAAGATTTCTTTCTTATTCCCTAAGTAGAGGCAGTTTTCACCTGGGAACCTTCAGAGTTTCTTTTCCTACTGGTAACTCCTTGTGAGTACTTTGCTGTGCCAGAATCTCAAGGGTCCGCAGGGATCTGAATCCCTGCTGATGTGAAATCAATGGAATATCACATCTAATGTTAATGCATGCCAAAGCATGCCAAGGCTTGTTCTATAGCCCAGTATCACCTTGCAAGTTGTTGCCCCAGGACTAAGTTCTTTCTATCTCCCCACTTGCAGGTTAGCCTTGTTCATGCAGCTTATTAGTAATAATCCCTGGCCTGTGCTTTCCCCTGGATAGCACCTGGCATTGCTTTGCTAACAGCTCAGTAGTGTGTATGACCATCAGACAACTCTTGTGGCCAGGCTCTGTGCGGTTCTACAGTATAGCTGCAGACAAAAATGATGTTGTCAAGCCAAATAATTAAAAATAAGAGGTGACCAGGTGAAAGAGAAAGAACAAAGTGAGAAGGTAGCCATTGGCATAACTGAGCAGGCTGAGAGGCAGGCAGTATGCACAAAAAACATCTCAGAAGAAGACTTTGAGGATAGCCTGGGGTGTGCCAACCCCTGCTAGCAGCATGGATTTACTCTCAGTGGCTTGGCCCACAATCAGTTGAGGTAAATGTGTTGTACAGTGGCATGTGACATCTGAGATGAGTCTCCGACATGGTGGTTGCTCAGCTGGGCTGCATCCCCGAGTCCTCTTGCCATCTGATGGAGGCTCCTGGCTCACAGTGCAACCCCAGTCCCGTGCACACATGGAAGAGACAGGAGGGAGGGACGGACCTGGCAGCACTTTTCTGCCCAAGCTTCAGTGACATTCGGCAACCGGGAATGATCTTGGCTCCTCCTTTGCAGCACTTCTCAGTAGCGAAGAGGAAACACACCACTGACTTCCCTGAGCATCTGTTTCACCCGTGGCATGGGGGAAGTGATTTTCTTCGCTGCTGTGCTGATTGGAAGTAGAACAGCCTTCAATCCTGTGTTGATTATGTTCCTGGGAGCATTGGGTCTCCTGCAGGCTCTGATAGCCTGCATGCATGAATGCCAACCTGTAACCCAGCAGAGGCTTCGAAACTATATTTTCTTTTGAGACAAAGCCTGATAATTTCTGGCCTTTTAAAAGCATTCAGGAACATCCTAAATTGTGTCCTCTGGGCTGGAATCCAATGTCAAATCTTTTGTATTTCAGACTCTCCTGTATTATTATTGGAACAGGGGGATGGAATTCCTACATGAACAATCAAGGACGTCCCACCCCCCTTTTCTCCACCACTATGGCATTTTGCTGAACCCCAGGGTACTTTCTAATCCTCTCCCGCTCTTGCAGCGTAGCTAGGGCCTTGTAAACTAAACAAGGATAAGACAAAGATACAGAACTGCCCTGCATTTGAGCAGACGGTCTGATTTTTCAGAATACACTCTGATTTCTTTGCAGCCCTTCTCCAGCAGCACCCTCCCACCCGGTGCCTGGAAATACCCTGGAGGAAAAGCATGGCCAGGGACTACTCTCAGTAAGAACATGCTACTTCTCCTGGCAGGGAGAAGATTAAAATCCTCTGCCCGTACAGTGAGTGTGTGTTAATTGTAAGGCAAGCAGCAGAACATGTGCTGAGCTGTGTGGAGATGCCTATCTGGGGGCTCCTCTCTGTCCTATAACACCGCACTGCAACAATCAGCCACTTTTACAGCTCCATAGATCACTGGATAAAAAACACATTTAATTCTATGGTAAGGTCACTTTTTAGTTAAAAGGGACAGAATGGATTTAATTTACAAGCCTCTCCAACTTTATGGCTTGCATTTAGACTTATATCTATTATGTAGTGCCAAACGCGTATTATAAAAATTGATTCCCCCTTTCTCCTCCCTAGATTTGCTGTGTCAGGCAGATTGTGATTCCTCTCCTGTTTGCTTCAAGCCAGCAGATAGACTAAGGTAGATCTAAATGACAGGGATGACATCTGTGACTGCAGAGTGCAGGTTTATAGGGGATGAAGGTGGTCCAGATCTATTCCTGGGTTGCCAGGAATTAAAATGCTTTCTACTAATCTACCACAATGCAGGATAGGAGAAGAGGGCTGTTGTCTGAGAAAAAAAAACACAAGTCAAAGCGATTGCAAGGTGTAGGTGGTCAACAGGCTAACTAAGGTTAGCTAAGGCCTTTCTGTGGGTCTGGTCATGGTAATGTGACTCGGATACAGTCTCTAAATTCAATGGCAAATTCAAGAAGAAGAAGAAAGCCTAGAGGAGATCATGGGGAATAATCTTTTTTTTTTTTGTTTTTCAACCTTTTTTTCCCTTCCAATACGGCTTTTTAACTTTTCCAATAAACATCTTTTCTCAACAGCACTAAGAAAAAAGGTTGGGAGACAGAGACCATGTCAGGAAAGAGAAGGAACAGGGTGAGAGCAAAATGAACTAGACTTTTCTTAGAGCCTGATCATCACTCACAGCATCTCAGTAAGTGGTGCTGTAGCTTTGGCCCTGTTTGATTTTATTTAAGTGGTCTCTTTGCAGAATAATATACATCAGAGAGGGAAAGACAAGGCTATAGAAAGTCAACACTTGCAAGGCCAGAAGGTATCAATGTCATCTTTCTCCTGCAGAGAAGGAGTGGTAGATTGCCCCTATGATGACTGAAAACCTAATAGCGTTGCCCTGCCCTGATTTCAAAGCTCCTGGGTGGTGGTGGATGGAGCATGTCATAGAAGGGAGACTTGACAAAGGGCCCTGAAATGTAAGGGGAACCAGGGTCCTCCTTGGGATAATGGGAGCTAAGATCCAGTGAAACTATTGTTCCTCCCAAAGGGTTTTCCAGTGGGACATTCACCCCACTCTTCATTGCTTTCACCCTTTGGGCTTAGCTCTGGTCCAATCTGCACAACAGCACTGGAGACCACAGACAACAAGTTAGGGCATGGCCATGGTCTGAAGCTTGAGCTGCCAGTGGGTCTAAATTGAGGATTTCTCTACAGCTCACCGGGCTGCAGTTCTTTGCCCACTCCTTAGCATGGTTCACCCACCAGGAGGGCAGCAATGGGTGGATCTGCCTTCCTTTCTTGCAGCTGTGTTGCTCGAGCAACAGTTTTCTACCTCTGTGATTAAGTTGTGCTCATAAAATTCATAGCAAACACTCTAGACAAGATGTTTGCTGCCTTTTAAAGCTGAGAAGAAGAGAAGTGAACTGCATTTGCCTATATACAGTCCTGGCCATGCTTGACTGAGTGACTGCGGTAAAACTAGAGCTATAAATAAAATGCATGTGCCTGCGTCTACCCTGGTAATCTCCTGAGAAGAAGCCATTTGCTTGAGGAATTCAGTGGGATATCCATATTTTCAGCTTCCATTTGTATTAATTTATTAATACAAATAAATACAAATTTTCTTGCATTTTTAAAAAATATTTCTATTTTTCTATTGCTGCTATTGATTTATTATTATTATTATTTTATTTTATTTTATTTTATTTTATTTTATTTTATTTTGCTTTATTACAATGCAAACAAAGTAATGCAGGACACCGTAGCTAAAACAGCAACATGGAAAAGGTGACAAGGGACACTTGGACCAAATCTGGCATTCCCAAGGAATATGCACGGTGCCAACCGAGGGTGAGGCTTTGGAAGAGGAGGGATGGCACTTTAACAGGGTCACCCTGTTCCTCTGACAGGTGCATCCAGGCGGGGTTTACCTGTGAATAGTGCAGTCCTGTTTGAGTGTTGCATGGATATGAATGGAGAGATCTATGTCCTTGGCTATTTACATTTTTATCTCACATAACATAACAAAAATAAAAATTTAAAAAAAAAAAAAAAAAGAGAAGTGGGAAACACTTTTAATCTTGAGTTTCTTAGATTTTTTATTATTATTATTTTTATTATCTTTGTGTTTTTTATTAATCTGAAATTTGAACTGTAGTCAGCCTCTACAGCGTGTTTCAACAATGACAACTGGGATTTATATGTATTTTTAATTACTACAAG
>CM021766.1:148427842-148511972 GCA_011076525.1 Nettapus auritus
TCTCTTCTCTTCTCTTCTCTTCTCTTCTCTTCTCTTCTCTTCTCTTCCTTCCTTCCTTCCTTCCTTTCTTTCTTTCTTTCTTTCTTTCTTTCTTTCTTTCTTTCTTTCTTTCTTTCTTTCTTTCTTTCTTTTTTCTTCCTTCCTTCCTTCCTCCCTACCTCCCTTCCTCCCTTCCTTCCTTCCTTCCTTCCTTCCTTCCTTCCTTCCTTCCTTCCTTCCTTCCTTCCTTCCTTCCTTCCTTCTTTCCTCTAAGTCCATTGGGAAAATATTTTGAGCTTCTGTGAACTCATTTGTTCATTCATAACAGCTTATCTCAAAGCCAATTTTTATCCAGTGACCATTGCCAAACTCTCTTTGACTACTAGATATTCAAGATCCCTTCAGTTGCATTGAATATTAAATTATTTTTGATAAAATATAGACCATGAATCACAGTCATTTTAACCTTGCAGTAGTTTCAGTAAGTCCATATATAATACTAACATGTGCAGGCAGTTTTCCAAATTAAAAATAAAAAAAAAAGGAAATTATATATAGGATATATATTTATTTTTTTAAAAATTTGGTTTTATACCAATATTTGCGGATAAGGATATTGGGATTTCAGAAGTCTAATTTTAGCCTTGGGTACATGTATGTGTGTGTATGTCTTTCTCTACCTGTATGCTATACACACATACATATATTTAATCCTGTTCCTTTTGTGAGTAGTTGATCAGAACAGAAAGTCAAGTGCTGAATAAGTAATGAGACATATATATATGTATTTTTCACGATGTCTCAGGCACAATGGTCCTGGTAAAGCTCTCTGTGGAGAACTGAATCTTCAACTGCTGGCTTTGAGGGCCTTGCTCCTTCACCACGACCTTCTGTGTTGTTGAGAGGTTGAGATCCCTCAGCCTCTACCCAGGTCCTTGTCACTAGAGGGAGGCAAAAGGATGCTCTGTACAATGAAATAATAGACCTACAGCTCTTCTCATGAGCATTTGTCCAAATGTTCTACTTATCATCAAAGCATCAACATAAGCTACCAGCAACAAAGAAGGAAAATGAGACAGTTGCAAATTTGTTCCATGTTCCTCCTCTTAGTCCCAACCCAGGTCCACCAGATTTCTGAAATCTGGAGATTCTCCATCTGTAGAAAGAAATTGATGAAGAGAAATACCAGATGGTGGTCAGGGGTGAATGTCTGGGACGATAAGGATTTTGGAAGATTTACAGAACATGTTGTTGATGGTTGCATCAAAATTGATTTCTGAAAATGCTATATCAGAAAAAAAAAAAAAAAAAAAAATAGGCATAGCAAATCACAAGATGCAGAGCAACTGCAATGGCAACAACATTTGCCACGCAAGTCCTGATCAACTGCACTTTCTATTTCTACCTGTACCTGGAAAAGGATATTCTCTTTCAGTATGGTGATGTTTCCACAAACTAAAGCTCAAAGGTTAGGAATCAGTATTCTATAATCTTAAATAGCCTTACTGCTATCCTACACACCTTATTACTAGAGCTGAATGTGTGAAGATTAAAAGCAGTACTTAAAGGTTACTAATGCTACTAATTACTACTGGTCATTAATGACCAATCAGAGTATGAAGAATGACTTTTTATCTTTTCCTCCCACGACCTGTACTAACGAGTCCCACTGGCTTTTTACACTTATGAAGGATTTTCCTTCTATCCATCTTAAATAAATACCCTTCTAGTTTCTCGGAGTATTGACCAGAGAGGTTAAAGTTCTGTGAGTTACCTTTCTTCTGGGTGTGCATTGGTGATGCATAGCTGTTCTTCACTGGGTGTACATTTATGACAAAATATTTCTCTGGTGGATTAGGAAAACCAAACAAATATACCTATATATAATAATAATAATATATATATATATATTATTATATAGATATAGTTACATTTTGATCTTGTTTGCTTAGATGGCAAGGGACCATTTTTGTCTGTGTACCTAAATGGAGTTTTCCACACCCCACATAAGAAAAATCACAGCAGTTCCTTATAAAGCATCTGTGGTCAGGAAAAAAATCCAAATCTAGCAGATTAGTTACCTCATCTTTCATCAGATGATAATGTGTTCTTGCTCCAAGGCTTCCAACTCCCACACTTGTGAAAGGTGTCTTATAACTAGTGTCACAGCTGAGACAGGGAACCAAAGAATCAAGTTTTGATCAGTAGATTCTTTCCTCCTGCAGAAGCCAAGACTTTCCATGTACCAAAGCTGTCTGGAAGGACATCTCAGAGTTGCCTCTGGTCAACTCTACTTTTATCATTTTCTGTATGAACAATGTTGAACTCTACCTGAAATCCTGATGAGAAGAGGTGGTTTGGGAATTTCTAACAAGTTATTGTTAATTTGTGCATCCCTTGAGATGAGAGCACTTCTGCTCTCATCTAATAATTTCCCTATATGTGCCCAAAGGTAGCTAAAAGCCAAGGACGGTTCCTGTACCCCCAAGACACTGTTAATGTTGGTGGCCTCAGCTGTTTTAAGTGCTCAGGTAATCCTAGAGAAATGCAGTCTGTACTTAGTCAACCAGTTGTGTGAAAGTGGACTAAGACTCTAGGTGGAACCATGGAACCATGGACTGATTGGCTTTTGTCCAGACTTGTCTGAATGTAGCTCACTCAAAGGACATCCAAATAAAACACTGATATGCCCTTAGACAAAGGTGCTCTGAAAGTCACTCCCCAAAGCCTCATAAGCATGTGGATGCCTTAGAAGCCTTGCAGAATAAATATCAAAGCCACTAAGGGCTTCCCTAATATAGAACCATGAAGGTTGTGTCACCAGGGCTGTTTGCCAATAGGGACTATATTTGTTTTCATTAGGACATATCAGGAAGGTATCCCTATTAAGCTGATGTGTGCCTTGACCTCTGAAAGATGCTCCAAATCTCTTGTGTTTGCTGCCACAAAAATTTCTGTGCTTTAAGGCTTCCAAGGATGCTGAGAAGCCTTCAAAACACTAAAAGAAATTTCTTCAACATTCATAATTTACAGGAAATAGGTATCCTGGATGCAGAATGGGGAAACGTGCCAGATTGGATGGAATACTAGGGGTGGCACAGACAAGAGATTTGAGGTTTCTCTCTTTGCCAATGACTCTCCCAAGGTTTGAGTCCCTCAAGCAAATTCTGAGCAGGGAATGAGGAAGAGAGCTTTTTCAGGTCCCAGTGGTGACAAGGGGAACAGACGCTCTTGAAGGTCGCCAGAATGCTGACATTTGATAAGCAGCAGTAATGGAAAATTACAGATCCTGACCTCCTCTGGCACCGCAAAGGACGTACCAGCACGAAACCATCCCCGGGGAGAGGAGCTGTGACTGCACCTGCCTCCAAAGGGCAAGGAGAGGACAAACGTCATGGAGGGACGGAAATCCTAACATTGCCAGGCCAGACAGTGTCCAGTTGTCCTTGCCTGGGGGACACTGGGATGCTCTGTGAATAGTTTTTCCCGAGATATATCCATTTTCATACTGACTGCAGGTTTTGGATCTTCCTGCCCAACACATGCATGCAAAATAATATTAATCTCATTTTTATTATTATTATATATATTTTTTAAATTCTTTCCAGTTAGTTTAAAAAGAGGTGGATGTTTAACCTGGTTCTACATCAGAGTCAGAGAAGCAGAGAATCAAATCTCACTCTCCTGTCTGAGTGTAAGTGGTGCGGCTCGTTTGATGCTTTAAACAATTGGTGTGATAAGAAAGACTTCCTTACTGCATTTTGGAGAGTGTTTCATTCCGGAATAGCCATTCAGAAACGTCTCTTTATTTTTACCTCTAAAATCACACCACACATCTCCGTCATACTCCCATGTGGAATACTTTTAGATCTACGTGATACTGCATGGGGTCAGAAATTAAAATGAACCTCTGACCCACTCATTCACACTGTGTCTGTGGAATTTTCTCTGATCTAGTGTTTTTCTTATGATTATACTCATTGGTGGCCTTTTGTGACTGTGAAGACAAAAGCTATGTTATAACAAGCCCAGGAAGCCACAAGCAAGCTGCTCTATTCCTCTTAAGCCTCATGCTCATTGCTGAGCTGAAGAAACAATCAGTGGATTGCCTTCAGCTTGAAGAGGCTGAAGCAGAGCATCAGTGGGATTAGAAGGGCTTAGGGGTATTAAGATAATTGGTGGTGCTAATTTCCTATGCTGGAGACTTCCAGCTGTGTGAAGATACCGCAAGTTGCTGCTCTCTGCAGAGAAGGATGCACTTTGGAAAAAAGAAGTAGCTGGCTGGTGTGCAGGAGGAGTGAAGAGATGCAGAAGAGTGTCAATATAAAAGGATCTGAGTATAGCAAGATCTGCAGCTTTGATATTAGGAGAAAAGATACCCTAGAAAACATGATGTATAAATTTAGGTGTAGAACACTGCAACCCCAGCTGAAAGACGAGAGGATCAACAGCCTGAAATCTTCACTGGGGACTTCAGCTGGGGAAGGAAAGGGGAGATACCATTACATCTTCTTGATACGTGGGGAAAGATAAATATAAAAACAGCCCTGTCCACAGAAAGTGAGGATGCTGTGTAACCTTATTAGACCATCTGATATCCTGTGTATAGCTGTGTATCTCAGCTATAGCCTGATAACAGGATGCACAAGTGTCTAGATGCCCATCTCAGAGGCAGCCAGGCTGGGAGCCCCAGAACTAAGATTTTTAAACATCATTCCTCTTGCTCTCTTAATTGGGTATGCCTTGGTTTTTCAGTTTGTAGGGTTTTTTGTTTCCTTGTTTGTTTTTGTGTTTTGTTTTTCAGAGAAAGCTGGAGTTTCTGTGGGTTTCCTATGAGTGGATGATGGATGGTGAATGGAGCAAATTCTAGTGAAACCTCCACAACTGCACAATACCAGATATTAGGCCATGAATTTTAACCTTCAATCTCTTCAACTGTGTTTTTCCTTTTAGTATTAAGGAGGAGGGAAACTTCCTTGCTTCCCTAAGAATGCTCCTATGAGCTCTTCACATTTATTGCTTGAAGGTTTCAGCAAGTAGCTGGTTAAATCCTGTGGAAGCAAGGAGGATTGTCTTCAAGGAGAGCCACAAATGCTGAAATTCTGTGAGCAAGATTCCTCCTGCTCCATCTTCGGGGAAGTGAGAAGTGATAGCGTATGATTAACTTATGAAGTTCTCACCGAGGCAACGTCATTAATTCGAACAGGCCCTCATGAAAATGGGAACTGCCAGAACATGAATTTTTAAAGTCTGGGCTGCATTAAGATCTAAACGTGACCGAGACTAAACTTAGAGCCTGAACTCAGAGAGCAGCACTGCTATTTGTGGCAGAAGCCAGAGATGAGCATAGGGGAAAAGTAAGGGAGTGGGTTTTTTTTGAAGGCTCTCATGCTGGGGAACATCCACCAGTTTTGTTTCAGCACAATTTAGACTTGTTTTTAGAGGATGGTCACACATCTGTCTTTATCCAGGGTGTCCTCTGGGATATTTTATCATTTTGTCTTTAATACCTCCTTTTCATCCCTGTCTGCATTCGCTTTCACTCCTGATGAGCAGTCCTTACTTCTTCCTTCTCCCAGGCCAACCCTTTCCATTCTATGCTGACTGCTGGTCCCCCTTCTTCATTGCTTTGCATACACGCTCCCTCCATCCATCTCCTGGAGGAAAACTCTTCTGCTCTGAAGCCAGGAGCTGGCACTGGAGAGAAATTGCGTTGTGCAAATCATGTGATGTGGGAGATGGCCAGCTTGAGGCTGCCATGGCAACAGCTGGATTTTCCTTCCTCTGGAGATTATACTGAAATGACAGGGAAAAGCAAAAAACAAAGAGAAAACCCCAAACAGTTAGGGGGAACAGAATAACCCAATTCCCCGACAAGATCCTGGGGCCTTTTAATGTATTTCCCAGGGCATCCCTGTTGTTTGTACAACAAGCTTGTTGACTGTTGCTTGAATGTGGTAAGCAAAGAGGGGGTTGGTTTGCTTTCCTTTGGTGGGGAAGACCTTTCTCAGTGCTTCTTATTCTCTGATCTTTGAGCTGAGTGGCAGAGCTGTGTTTGATGTTGAGGTTTGGAGATGCTGTTGCAGTTGTTCCATGAATATCTGGGCTTCAGGATATGAATATGCGCAGGAATGTCTCCAGGAGAGGTCCCAGTGGTGCTGCTTCTCCTCTGACAACCCAAACGAAGGGCAAGGCCAGCTCTTTGTCATGGGGTTGTTAGAGAAGTTGACAGCATCCTACTTGTGCATGCAGACACGTGCAAGTCTTCTTGCATCAAGCAACAGAGATGGGATGTCGACAGACTATACTTCAAACACAAGAATAATCTCACCTCCCCTTGTTGTTCTGAATATGATGAAATTGATGCGTTTTTTTCTCTCCCTCTTCGTAACTCCCTTTGTGGGTGTTTGCATTGGGAAACACCAAAATTCCCTGGAATATGGAGTGCAAAAGGAATTCCCCTATATAAACAGGAAAATCAAACCAATTACAAATTGCTATTTAATGTTGCATCAGTGACTGTCTGGGGATGTTTGTGCCGTACAAGCTGTGCTGCCATATTACAGACCCCTTTTGCAGCATCCCCTGCCTGGTGCAGCACTTTTCACTGCTGCACAGTTTTCCCAGAGTCTGCCCATTACCAAAGGCTGTGAGCTTCAGGCACCGTGGTCCTCCAGATCTCAATGCCTGGGGGAAGATCAAGGTGGGCTGGCATCCCACCTCTGACAGTGACAGACAGATAGGGAACAACTGATTCTACCCAAATCTCTAAAAGTTATATGCTGGGCTTATGCACTGAATCACAGCAATGGATATCTCTTCCCTGTGCCTATCAGCAGTGATAATAAACATGGATTTTTTGATCCCTTTATATGTCTCCAACACCACTCCATTGCTACTTTTAACACATATCCCCAGGGACTTTCCCTCAGACTGAAAGCCTTGAAAAGTCATAGTAGGTCAGGTTTTGGAAGACTAAACTTGGTTTCTGAATGGAACAGCATCTAAGAGATGTCTTAGCAGCTGTATCAGGGTAATTCTGTGCTAGTCAATGAACCTGCAGCAACAAACATCAGCTGGGAATGTAACATAGTCAGACTTATCCTGCAGTCAAATCATTTCCTCTGAGTACCAAGATGCCCTCATTCTCCTTGGGTCTCAGCCTGAAAAAAAGTTTTCAGCTGAATGTTGCTGAGACATTTTCTGTCTGCTGCTGTAGCTGCTAACAGTATGGAGTCCTTTCCTTGGGAGAGGAGGTGGTCAGTGTCCTGTCAGAGGAGCAAGGAGTGCTGTACACCCATATGCACAGGGGGATGCAGGTAATATGGGCCAGGGAAGCTGAATTTCAGCTTTTTCTTGAGGATGTCAGATGGCTGAGCTTTGATATCTTCACTTAGTTTCACGCTGTTTGTTTTTCTCCCTCCCCCCTCCCTCCTCCTCGACAATTAACTTTGCAATTAGACTTAATTATATTCGGTAGTTACTGAATGTGTCCTCTGCCCTGGTTGATGCTGATGGAGAAATGCAGCAATTGGGGTGAAAGATGCACAGTCAGCTCAGCAGACCGTTCAGCAGTGATTCACACCTCTTCTGCATGGGTGAGAACAAGGATCTCTGTTAAATATGCAGTCTTGTGACTTACTTTTCCACTTGCTCCCCCAGAATTTCACCTTTCTGTCTCATTTAGGAGTCAAGCAACTGCTTGTTTGACTTCTAAACAGCAGGACACCCCAAAAGGATCCCTTTAAGGGATGTGCTTTTTTAACCAAAGGTGGCAAGTCTCAGGACAGTATTATGCAACCAGAAAGCTGTGTTTTGGTTTGTTTTGTGTTTCGGTTTGTTTGTTTATTTTTTGTTGTTGTTGTTTTGTTTTATGAAGTCGCAGGCTTCATTAATACAACATGGTGTCCATCTTCTCCCAATTTGTAGGGCACACAGAGATCTTCTACCAAGTTGGCACACCTCAAAGTCAAGTTTGTAGAAGGTCCTTGAGAACCAAGTATCTTTTGGTGCTAGTTGACTCAGAAGTGTCCAGAAATCCAATACCAAATATCATTCTTGGGGTATTGGTATTAAAATCACTTCCCTTCCTCTTATCTGGGTAACAGGCAATACATAAAGTGTTTATGTTTGTCTGTGTGTTTATTAGTATGTGTGTGTGCTGGGTTTTGTACAATACACAGTTTTATGCCATGAATTATTATCTGAGATACCAGGTACTTCAGCAGTCTCTTAACAACATATGAATTATCACAGTATATGAATGTTAGATTAATTTCATTTCCAGCTGGGAAATATGTCAGTTTTCCTTTGGGAAGGATGGGGTGAGCAGTAAATATTTCCAACTTATTGTGCATGCTAGGGGTTGCTTTTCCTCTTGGAAACAAAACATTTCAGTTCAGCACAACCTCTGTTGCTACGAGGTACAGAGCTACAGAGAAGAGGTGGTTTGTGAAATTTGGGTACAAGAAGCCTTTGAAACAAAGGTTCAAAATCGTGGATGAAAATGACCTTTTGTTCTCAGTAAGTGAAAGATTTTCTTGATGGAGAGCTATCTGGAGAAATAAATTTGTGTGGTTCTTGGTTCTTGGACTCCCCTAAATGATGATGGTCATTGAATAGGAGGAAGAGGTTTTGTTGTGAGCATCAATCTGCTTCAGACCAAGTGTGCGAGACGTTTTGGTTTGATTAGAAGTGTAACCTACTGATTTTCATGTAAAGTTATTAACTGGATCAAAGCCTTATCTCCTGGAGGACTGATACCTCTATAACCAAAAGGCAAGAAGTGAAATCCCCTTCTGCTAATCCCTGCAGGAAGGCAGAGACCACATCTCCCTGTAAATAGTCTAATAAAGACAAAGGGAGCAACGGTAAACTGAAGTCCCAGCCTTGGAATAACTGGCTGTACTTGTTTTGTGAATTCACTTCATTATCTTGGCCTGACAATCTAAATTAATTGCTAATGCTCAGTACCTCCGCCCACCTTTGCTAGCTGGAATTTGACTAAACAATGCATCCCTTGGGATAAACCGGCAAAAATCCCAGTCAACTTGCTGGGAGCATAGACATCGGTCAGATGCAGAACATTGGCCAAACACTTCCTTGGGTACTTCATTTGGGGAACCTTGGGGGAACAGCTGAAACCTTCCATCTGTTTGGCAAGAAATCATGCTCAGAAAGCTGAGGAACCTGGTCCTTCCCAGAGAAGCAACCACTCCTTTCTTCCAATTAAGCTGTCTGTATACTGTGTTGTCAGGAAGACATGTAATTGATGGAGAAAGAAGAAATTCACATCCTGTTGCTCCCTCCCCACTCCTCTGTGATTGAAAACTTGATTCTTGTTGGATATATATATATTTTTTTTTCCCTGAAGCTTATTTATCTATCTATTTATTTATTTATTTATTCCTGTGCTTAGTAATTAAAACACTGTGTTTGGTCAGATTAAAAAACGAAAAACCCCAAACCTAAACACCCCACATTACCAGAGGAAAACAAGGGCTGCAAATGTCATAAATAACACAGTGGTTCATGAATTATTCAAGAATATACTCGTTTTTATAAGGAGCTATCGCAGCTAATTATAGTCTATTGCTATCGTTCTCTCCGAAGCTCTGGCATTGATCACTGCAGGACATGCCAAATATTTCACTAAAACAAAATATTGAGCTCGATACTTTCCTGTTGATAAGCAGGTCTTTCCCTGAGAGAGATCCCTGTTCTTCAGTGTGTTTTGTTCCTTAGGTCGTGGCTAGTCAGAAATGGAAAAGGCCTTTCACTTAATGGACTCATTCATCCCTGTTAGTCCAAGTGGTCCCAACAGACTATTTTCCCCTGCCCAACCTTGGTTTAACTTCCTTGGCAGAGAAAGAGCTCACATTTCCACCATTCCAACAAAACAGGGAAGACCTTAATAGGATATACATATATATATTCAATATCCTGATTTATTGATTATTTTTTTAAATCTGTTTGACTTTGTTTTAGAAAAGGCTTGCATCCTGAGATGGAAGGAGGATTTGCACACACTGTAGAGTAAAATCTAGCAGGACATGTGGCTTTCTTGTTGGGTTTTCTTTCAGATTTCCCCATGAGCTGCAAGATTGCTGGGTACGCATAAGGTTTTACGAGCTGTAGACTATTGGCAAGCAGCAGATGTTGACTAGACATGAGCTTGGAATCAGAGAAGTTTAAGGAATGAGCTCCAGAAAGTCAAAAAATGTTGAATAACTGTCTGTAAAAGGAGTTTTAATGAGAATATTAATCATGAAGTAGAGAAAAAAAAATGTAAAATAATATAAATATTTCATAACAGAAATACAAAGCCAGTATTATTTCTGCAAAATTGGCAGACAAGGAGGACAATTACTGATATCTTTAGCAGTTTAAAGGGGCTGAGGAAGGTTAACAGATGGCCAGCCTGGTAGGGGTAAATCTTTCCCAAGCTTCAGATATTAAGTTGCAAGGAACTGAGGGTGTTATTTTACCTGCAAGTAGGAACCTCAGCATGGACATGAGTATGGTGCCAGCAAAATGCTGCTCTAGGGTAGAAATCTCCTATTATCCAGTCTCCGACATAAGATTTACAGTATGTTGTATCATTGCAAACAGTTGTTTCTTGTCCTTGGTCAGACTAAATCTAACTTTCAGTGTATTTTGAAATATGGCTCAATCTGATATTGTTGTATGGTAGAGGTGATAGTCTTTTCCTTCTATTTTCACTTATGGTTTTGATTTTTTTTTCTTTTTACATCTCTTTTTGGCCTAGTTTTGGATAAAAGCCTGAATTTATAAGGCATAAAATTGATATTCCCAAAACTTACAGAGAATTCTGCAAAAATCTATTATTATTATCATTATTATCTCATGCATACCATCCTGTGTATGAGTTTCCTACAGGATCTTTAGATAAAATGAAGGCTTTTTACATGACTGTACAGTGCATTATGTGGGGTTTCTCCATGATTTCCTCTCTTAGACCCAAAAAGTCTACTAAGAGTTAGAGAATTTTTGGTTCTGCTCCAAACTCCTCCAAGTGAATGAAAAAGCCTCAGTCTGCCTGCATTGCTCTGAAGAGTTGGCTCTGGACCAGTTTTGTGGTGTGCTCCACCTTTCATCCCCTTCCATCCTTCCTCCTGCCTCCTGGACATGAGTGATGGCAGGAGATTCTCAGGTGGTTTGCTGCACGTGGACAAATATTATATATATATATATATATATGATATATATATATATGTTTGGCTCTTCTTATGAGCTTCTGATATAGTAAGTAGGCAGGTGTAAACTTGAGGATAAGTGGGGACCGTCCTCACCTGAAAGAATAGAAATGCCCCCCTTGGCTTCCCCATCTCAATTCATTGAATCCTTACTTTTTTTTTTTTTTTTTTTAAGTGGTGGAGGGGATTAGGAGATAAACACATCACATCAGATTCCTTCCAGATTTGAAGTCCAGTTATTTTAGGCTAAGAATTCTGTTTATTTCATAGGCATATACTTGTAGTTGCTGGAAATAAAAGGAAAATATCCTCTAAAAGCAGAGGAATGTTTTCCAGATGATTACAGACAAGAGAATCTGAACAGTGAGTGGCTTTTTTGGGTAGAGAAAAATCACTATACTGCAAGAAGAGGAAGAAAACTGCACATGCATTTTACATGAAGAGGTTATTTGAGAACACGACAGCTATAATGAGCGAGAGATCATCTTGCTTGTGGCTGTACAGAGAGGAGGTCAGACAGCTCTGAATTAGCAGAGTCATTAATATTCTACTACAACATAAGGCTGGAAGGGACCTTCTAGGTCATCAAGCCAACCATGTCATATAATCCCTTTTGCAAAGAGCTGATGACATTGGAGGCTAAACAGTGGAGAAAGTGCTTATGGAGATATAAAATACTGGTCACTGACCAAGCAGTTAGCGGAAAATAAAGGTGAAGATTTTGTTAGGGGATGGAGGGAATTAGGTACCTGACCAAGATGCCTTGGAAATTGCTGGTATTTCTAAAGTCACTTCTGTCTTTCTTGCTGGGTTTGAAAGAGAGAGGCCTGAGTTTCCCTACTAAGCTTCCTGTGTTGCCTAACTTGATAAAAAGAGGTTAAAGGTTGTGCTCTTCCATGGACCAGTGCAAGCTGCTGGATGCAGAGCAGAGATGGACTGATCCTGCATGCTCTTTAGTACCCTCAGCTCTTCCTAAAAGTGACGGTGCTCCACACTGTGAAGATCATCCCCTTTGGAGTTGTCTCGAGCTGTGAAGGACACAACCTTGACTGCTTCTGAAACACGGACACAGGAGAGTATTTTGGTGCAGAAAGAGCAGAGAATCGAGGTGTCAGGTTTTCTTCCTGGGAATCCCACTTGATTCATGTCTCAGCTTTGCCTGAGCAGAATTTTAATTGCTCTCTCCCTTTGTTCTCATCCATGTAACGTGCTAAGATAATTACATTTTTATGTCTCACAGGGATGTTGTGAGGTTTCTCTAACATTTATCAAGTGTTTGAAGAAGATCTTATGAAGGTAGAGTGTAAGTACCAGAAATTACTAACAGTCTTGATGAAGATCCTTCCTTCGAGCAGCATAGACAAATTCAAACTAGAACCATGGCAAACATTTTTAACAGCAAAATTAATTAAATGCTACAGCAGCTTCCCAAGGGAAGTGGTACATTTTCCATTGCTCAAAATCTGAAGTCATAGCTGCCTGTCTTTCTGAAAGGCAGGCCTAACCTAACTATAAGATATTTAGTTTGATGGTAGTTACAGTGATCCTGTGGAGTTACAAATGTGCACTCCTGCTCCGTTTCTGAATGTTTTCATCTGGGAAGCAAGGAATCCACATCAGATTTTGCTGCCATTGACAGCTTCCCTAGGTCTCCTCCCCAGTGTGTTATTCTTGCTTCTTCAACTAATTTTCCATCCACCTTGTAACACCAGCTCCTAAGTACCATCGTCATTTTATTTGGGGTCATAATGGCAATTCTGAAAACCACTGTGGTGTCACTTCTTTCATAGTCTTAGACAGCAAACAGTTATCACTGCTTTCATTTGTTTGTTTTGGTTTATTTGTTTGTTTGTTTTTCTTCCACCACTTTTCAGTAGGGACTGTGTGTTGAAGAAATTCTTTCTCATGTCAGGAACCATCCAAGTGACCCCATTGTCTAGTATGATCAGTGTTAGAAATAAAAGCAGAGCCCAAGTATCTGAAGTACCTGTGAAGGGGTTTTGTCACTCTATCTACCTTCACCCTATTTTCCCTCATTCCACGTGCTGTTATGCTAAGAGCACAAAATTCTTTTTTTTCTTTTTTTTTCTTTTTTTTTTTTTTTTTTTCCCTACTTACACATAGACTCAACAACAGGTAAAAGAATGTTTTGGAAAATGAGGCTCTCCACTTCTCTCTGATCTCTGCCTGGGTGTGTAATCCTTTATATTTATCAAGTTGGAAAGGACACAGAAGTGTTTTGCTTTCACCTTCCACATACTTTCACCATCCCTGTGACACCTTTATGGGATTTTAGACAAACTTTTTTATCAGAGTTATCAGTTTGTGGGCAGTGGGATGGATCTAGGTTTGGGAAGACTGCATCTGGTGATGGATATTACCCAACTGTCCCTTAACATGGCCAGGTGTTTCAGTCATAGCTGGCTGTAATATTCATTTGGAAGAATGTGGTAAATCTACTGACTAAAATTATTTTGTCCCATAAACCATACTTTCTACAACTACTGTATGCATAAGAGGTTGTCAAAATCTATGCATGGTGCTGTCTTCCTCTCTAACAAAGAGCTTAGACCACTGAAAAAAAAAAAAAAAAAAAAAAAGCTCTGTTATCTAAAACACCCAAAATGCTGCTCAAAGTCCAAGCATGATTTGTTGCTTATGACAAATTTGGAAAGACAACTTACATACACCTAAAAAACTCTGTAGTCACAAGCAGCTTTTGAATAACAAACTGGTAGTTAGAATTTACTAATATGATGGATGAAGCTAAATTTTAGGAAAGAACACATTTTGCAAACAACTACCAAGCTATTCGTACTACTATTTTACAGGGGTTTACAAGAGGAACTCTGATGAAAAAGAGTTGAGAGGTGACCTTTGTGTTAGAAGGTGGGGAAAAGTATTTCATTGAAAAGACCATGTTTGAAAAAAATAATTTGATAGTGATGACACAGTAACTGCTACTGTAAATACAATTTTCTCTATTTTTAAAGAGCCATTTGGTTTCCAGACACACAATTCAACATAGCGCTAACTGGCAGCTTTGGTGTTTAAAAATGGATTGTGTCGAGACACTATAATACCCAGAGGCAAATGTGCTGGTAGGAAAGAGCTGTACAGGTTTATATTAGAGTAACTGTCAGGAGGCAGGAGAAGGGCAATCTTAGGTCTTGCCAACACACTAAGTTGGTGTTTGCAAAAGTTATCTTCCATCTTGTAGCTATATGGACTTTCAAAAACACTGGAGCTTGAAGAATGGACTCTTGTGTCTGTATTTCTATTATGTTCAGGCAAGTCTTGTGGTGCTGAGCATTCTGGTTTTAGACTGGAATATTATATTTTTTGTTATTTTTTTTTTTCTGTTAAACTTTCTTGAAGTATACCAAACAAAAGTGTTTTAAAGATGCTTCAGGGCTCTATTGCCTTCTCCCAGAACCTCCACCAGCAAAAGATAATTCCTCTTTTTAAAAGCCCACATTTTTTTGTCATGTGGTGACAGATCTGTGCAGGGCAGTAGGCGTTACATCGCCTCTTGGTCACCCAAATATGTGATAGGTAGTTGTATATATCTGACTTCCATGTTTTTAAAAAATGAAGTCATATTTCTCTCGTTCATGTATTGGTTGATTTTCAGAACACCTCTAAGTGAAGGGAGATCCTTGCTGTTAGCAATGGAAGAGAATAGAAGACCCCCAAGGCTACTCTACAAAGAAACATTTAAAAGTCAGAAGGGAATGTGTTGATCTACCATCTGTGCAGAGCAAACCAGAGAGCTTCACTCAACAGTTTCTGAAACAGTCCTCTAACTCAGGCTGAGCAGGAGAATTAGATCCAGTCTTAGTTTAATATTTCCTAGAGACAGAGAAGCTGCTGCCCCTTCTACAGTTAGTTACCACAGTTTAGAATTTACAAACACACATGGACTTTGATTTTCCTATTTGTGCTCCATATCATTCACTAATATCAGGTTTTATTCATGGAAGGGGTAGGTGAAGATCTTAGGTGGCAGATGTTGGCTTTGGGCCGACCTGGTTCTTCATATCACCTAGACAAAGGTTTATATTTTTCCACTGGCAGCAGGGATGCTGGAAATACCCATGTTCTCTTTTATCTTTGTCTATAGGCTTTTCTATTAGAAACAAAGCCACCTTCATCCCTTCCCTCCTTGGGCTCCCTCCAGCCATCTGCAGTTACTTGCTGCATCATAGACACTATTCCTTCCCCTGGGCAGCAAAAAGTGAGTTTTGTTCATTTTTTGGTGATATCTTTTTACCTTCATAAATGAATGACAAAGAAGGAAAGGTGAAGGAACCACCTGCCTCACTTTTCTGATAGCCAGGGCATGTTGAGCTGCCTGTTTCATGGTCTGTGAGGCTGTGAAGAAAGCCTTTACAGAGCTTTCTGGAGTAAAGATGTATTGCACAGTCATCTGCACTTTCTGCAGAAGATATTCAGTGGCTTAGATGATCTTTACCAGACTTTAGTACTGGGCTCTACCTCCAGTTTTTCCTCTTTAGAACAGCCTGTCCACTAACTAATTTCTGGATTTGTGTGTTTTGATCATCTCAATTTTTTTCTGACTGTCCTTGTGACTGTCACGGACTGGCTGTCAGCAGCCTGCTTACTTCCAACTGCTTCCTCTGTTTTTTGCCCCTTGAAAGAGAAAAATAGGCGATGCTAGGTGTGTGGCTGTTCATTTTGCTTTGAGACCAGTCCCCATCACAGTATGCAGTGGGACATGCCATTTCCACATGGCTTTGCTGCCATGCAGGACAAAGGACATCTAATCTCCACCCATTACAGCAAAAAAATAAGATTGTGCAGAATGCAGACTTGATGCTGGGAGACAGGAACCTTGTTAATTAAAATGTCAGTGACTCAAATCCCCTTAAGGTGAGAGAGCTGCATTTTTTTTTATTTATTTATTTTTTTTTTTTTTTTATTACCATTGCTGATAATGATACAATCAGCTCGTACCTTGTAGAGGCAGAATGCATTTCATTTATCCTGACAAGGCCTGCCCACTTTTCATGCTTTCTCTGAGCAACATAAAGAACTTTTCAAAAAATATCAGGATGTAAGGCCAGAGACAGAAAAAAAAGTGAAAATAAAAGGCTGTTTTTTGGTTTTCCGTCCTGCTAGGCTAATGCTGTTCTCTATCATTCTCCAAATCCTAAACATGATATTGGAAGGTAACATCGAGGGGAGGAACAGACTAGAAGGAAATGGAAGTGAAGCCAGGCAGGAAGAGAAGGTGAAATTAGGAAAACGTTAAGACTAAAGTCTCAAGTTACCTTTTTTAAAACCCATCCTGGGGAAGCTATGACTTAAATGGTCTGCTGAAAAAAACTCACCCCTTAATCACCTCTTGCATAACCAGCATTCACTGCCCTGCTTCCACCTATTACCTGACTATTGTAAACCTGCCCTCCTCTCTATGGAGAGTGGAGGAACGGTCTGTAAAAGGAGGACTCTAGAAAGCATAATGGAAGGTTTTAAAAGCTGTGGCTAAAACTGCACCCCACTTCATTGGGTACTTTACAAATACATAGGGGAGTCTCAATGACTTATGTAGAGCAACAGGCCCTCACTAATATTGTACTGATTAAATATTTTGCCTCTGCTGCTTTGCCTCTGCTTTGCTGAAGTCATGCCATGGACAATGTGTTCACAGTTCCTTTAGGGTAGAAAGTGTTCAAAGTGTTCTCCTTCCAGCTTGATAGCGCAACCAGGAGGCAACACTGCTTTTACAGCTCCTTAAGCACCTGCGGGATCCCAGCGTAGCAGTAAGCATGTGCTCCAAAAGCCACAGTAAGTGCAAGCTCAGCTTCGAGGTAATGGGCCTTTTCAGGCCTTGAGACGCACAATATTTCTGTCAGGACAGCATCTCTGAGTCAGGCTCGAGAGATTCTGATTCCACCTGGGAGTAGTTCCTATAAAGGCCAGCCAAGTCATTAACAGGCTATGACTAATTGCCTGCTGTAAGATGGGTGTGAAGCAACTTCCCTTTGAGAAGGAGCTCTGCTTGAGCCCTGTTGCCAGTTCCTCATTTATCCAGGATTTATCTGCCGTCTTGATGCTCTCACTCCTGACAATTTGGGTCAGAGGATGGACTGGGAGAAAGTCTGCTTTAAAGCTTCATCTTTCCATGAGTTCTTCCACGGTGAGCCAGGTGGAGTAGGAGTGCCAGGTGAAACAGAGCAGTGTCAGCCTTTACAAATGCCTGCCGTTGCATCCCTGCACGTGCAAGGATCCCATTAGCATCAGCTCGGCGTTGCTAGGAGATGCCATTGTCTTGGGCTGCGCCAAACCGTGACTCAGCTGCCTGGAGAAGTGCCTTTTGCTCCGTGCTAGAGGAGGCAGCAGCTCCGGGCTAGAGGGATGAGTCTGAGGAGCTGCGAGTGCCCTGTGAGGAAGGGATGCTCGAGCCTGAGATGGGCCCTGGGGCTGTGCTGAGGAGCAAGAGGGAATTTTTATGAGTTAAACCTCCCTGTTTTAGAAGTACCTGAATGCATTTTAGCATTGGCACAGCAGAGAGCTGTGAGGATAACCCATTAAGTCCTGTACAGACTCATGCCTTGGGAACATCTCAGACATATTAACACAGTTTACCCAAGCCAGAATAGACCAAATCTAAGGCTAAACTACTCCTGGGCACTTTCTTGCCATGCATTGCGCAGTGGATGCAGTGGATGTACCTTCTGCTGAAATTAGTGGGATTATTATTAACTCTGGTTATTCGGGGGGGGGAAGGATCTATCCAATATTTAGTGTATTTTCTAGTGACTAGCTCCGTAAGGCTGTGACTTTGTAAAGCGAAGTAGGAGAGAAGGTAATATTGTCAAAACCCTCAAAATCTGAGATATCATATGACTATTTACTCAGATTAAAAAAAAAAAAAAAAAAAAAAAAAAAAAACAGTTATCTGACTATCCTAATCTTAGGCTCTGCTATTAACCCCTTGTGTGCTAGACATGTACAGTGTCACTCCTTCTGTTGGGTGACTGAGGCTTCAAGAAATGACTGCAGTTTGAACAAATAATAATAAGCAACGATTATTTCACTGGCAGGGAGAACAGATCTGGAAGGGAACAGAATTAACATGAACTGATTTTTTCTCTCACACAAGAGCATTTCTGACAGCAGGGCTCTCGTACACTGCCCAACAAGGAGCAGAAGCAGTAATCTGTGACTGCTCTGACCGATATCGCTAACCAGCATGGCATCCCAAATAGCTCTTCCTTTTTTTTTTTGTAATGAATGTGGCCTTGGAAAAAAAAAAAAATGCATTCACCAAGGAACAAATAATTGAATAAGTGAAAATAACTAATAAATGTGCTGAAATCCTGATCTCTCATTAGGGAAAAATACAAATTGTGTTGGATCATTACCTGAAGCTGACTACTCACTAACTTCCACCTTGGGACTCACTTTTCAGTATGGACAGAAAAAATACAGGAAAATGAACACTTGGGCAGTGTTTTCTAGACTAGAATGGGTGGATAAAATGAGCTGTGGCTACAGCTTGTCTTTTTGGTCTCCTCTGGTTCTTATTCACATCTTGGTCTTAAATGCAGGGCATCAACAGGTTGGTCTGAAAATGCCTTGAGATCTTCCTGATAGCAGAAAAAGGTTTCATTTGTTTATTTTATTTTCCATTTTTTTAATGGGTGTAATAATAGAAGGAATCCAGTCTTTGTGACAGAATAAAAGAGCCTAATTTTCCTGTTTCTGCATCACAGCTTGCTATAGAAGAGATGCATATTTCCTGCAGCAGTGGAGCAACCTCTGTAGAAAGCCACTGGTGTTTTTGGACTGCTACCTCATCTCTCTGCTGGAGGGTTTCTCTCCTGGCCTTTAATTTCTTCCTCTCGATGTGGGTTAGTTTTTGATGGATGGTGCTGCGGTGTGCAGGGATCTCTCTTCCTGCTCAGTTGATGACTGACAGAATTTAGGGTTAGGAATACTGATGGGTGACAGTATTTAGTGTTTGGGTTACCTGTGAAATATTTTGCTTGGGAGGCTGTGAGATTAGCATTAACTGTCAGACAAATGACAGAGGTCTTTCCACAATGGTCCTGACAGCGTTCCTCTGGGTTCTCCATTTACATGACACCAATGTTAACATGAAGCAATTAAATCCTTGTGTATGTGATACATTTAGCTGCACTGCCTGCACCAACATAAGCAAATCAGACCTTTAGGCTGTCTGAATTGAATAGAAATGTGAAGACGAGCTAGATCCAAGAACAACTATCTCTAAAGAGGAACTAGTGGCCAGAGCATCACAATAGCTCTGACTTCTACAAATAGCTGCTTTATACCTGATACTTTCCTTTTCTGCCCAAGACCTCCTTAAGGGGTGAAATGTCTTATGTGTCTGTCGCAGGGCTTTGTTCAGGATGAATCTTCCTCCCTCCCCAGCCTCCCCGAATGACTCAATAATTACTTTAACTGATTCAACCTTCCCCCTCAACCTCCAACCGCCCCCCTCGCCACCATTCAACTTCAACACAAGACCACACTGTTTCTCGGTTTCCAATGCGCCCAGAGCTATTCAAGCCACTTGTTCCACTCTGAATGGAGCTGACAGAGCTGCTTTTGTACAGAGGCAATTCTGGATTTAATTGGAGGCTTTCTTGGGGCAGGGCTGGGGTGGAGGGGGGAGGGAATGAGGTCACTAGGTCAGTGTTTTGGAAGGATCACCTCAAAGGAGAGTCCGAGAAGAAAAACGAGCGTGGGTTAGATGTTTGGGAAGAGGTTTTGCCTCTGTGTGTGTGCACAAGGGAAAAGCTCCCCATTTTCCAGAAACGATTACGATGCCTACTTTGCGTCAGGAAGCAAATCAGGTCAGGTCCAGGGCAAAGAGCTTTAACAGCCATTTTGAATCTATAATGACAGATCCCTGGGTCCTCTCTACAAGGATCACAGAATAATTCAAGCTGTGGTGAAGGAGGTCTGAAGTCGGAAAGGTCACTTGCTGCAGTTCATCCCCTCGGGTCAGCCATTCATCATGCACATTAAAGGAGCTTCACTAAACTCCCTTCTCCAGTTCTGCGTCCCGCCCTGGAGATAAGTTCAGCTTCAGCCCTGTCCATACCACTTATGGGGCACATCTCAGACCAGCACTCTGAATGCACAACAAGAGGGGAAAACCTTTTTTCTGGTGAGGAACATGATAAATCATGCCATGCCTTGAAACAGCATAGTGTCTTTATGCAAGGAGACCATGGGTCATAATCCACATGAAAATTGGACATCAGTGGCTAACGTAAAAACAATGTGACCCTCCTGCTTCACTGTTTTATTTGGGCCTCATCATTTTCACATTTGACTGAAAAATATAAGGTAAACTGGAAAGCTTTAGATTGATTTTGCTACAGAAATCACATGATCTTGTATAATACTGGTAAAGCTAGACCACAGAACAACAGAAAATGGAGATTCAGTAAAGATGCTCAAAAATAAAATTTTTTTTTTTTTTTTTTTTTTTTTTTTGACTCAAAAGACAAACATGCATGGCAGGAAATACGCTAGGTAAGACTACTTTGAGTCATTTAAAAAATTCCCCCTCCTGGTTGTCCCTGCTAATCCACCCCTTCCCACATTATCCTGGAGGTCACCTCCCCTCAACAGAGAGGTTAACCATCCTGATTCCTACTTCTTCTTTGTCTGAAAGCCATCAGAGTGATGGCTCTCAATTTGCTGACCTAGCCGACTTCATTTTTAAAGCAAATAGAAGCTCCACAAGGGGAGGTTGCCCTGTATCAGCAGCAGGACCATCTCTTCTTAAACTGCTCCGCATGAATGACAAGTGTGGAGCTGACAGTGCCCTTGTACTGCCCTGAGACAGACACCTGCTGTGAGCATGTTCTGGGGGGGTGATACATAATTTAGGAGTAAAGCAGCAATTGTGCTATTATCCCGAGAATGCACTTTAAAACCTGACAACCCCAGCCAGCTGCTCTGGGGAGGAGCAGACGGATGCTACCCAAGTGGGTTGACCAGAAGTGCCTGTTCTTTTTGTTTTTTGTTTTGTTTTGTGGGGAAGCAGGGGAATGGCCTCAGCTGAGTGAGCAGAGGTGGTGAGAAGCTGTTTAGTCAAGCTTGTTGCACCCTTGAGAATTACATTTCCACCCAGCATTGCATCTTTTCTCTGTTTCTTTCACTTACGAGCCTCAGGCTGCACGTCCCTTTGGGATCCCTCCGATGCCATCTCACATCATCCCTACAGGCCCCAGATCTCAGCGTCCTCTGGGGGAAGGAGGAGAGGTGTTTAAGGATGTCAGAGACCTGTAGAGCTACATTTTAGATCTGCAGCCTTCTATACCCGGCGCTGGCAGCGTTACTCAAATTGAAGTAACACGGAGCTCAAGCAGCCTTTGCTCTTTTCCCTTTACTTGCTCAAAAGCAGACAAGGCTGACATTTATAGAGCATTAGCAAGCCTGAGTATAGCATTAGATCTGCTGTCAGATCCATATAAGCGATTGTATTCCTCTCCACGCTAGCTACATGGGCTCAAACTGCTTGTCATTTGGGATGGCAGCAGGTAGGGATCTGTGACCTTCCCATGCAAGGTTGGGAAGAGGCAGAAAACATCTTCTGGCCCTTCTCAGCATTTGGGAAAATGCCTGGGGCAGCCTCTTCTTGGTATATTTCTGTCCCCAGGGAGTGCAAAGTTACTGTCCAAGCCCAGTATGCTGCAGTGTTTTAAGAACCACTCTGTGATGCTTGTTGAAAGAAAATAGGAGTGAACTGTGTCAGGCAGTGTTATCTTGGTATAGCTCTGCAGTGTCCCATGGAGCTCTGACTCTTCACATTGCTGGAAGCGGGAAGGACTTGCTGCACCAGGGACATGGGTTTGGATGTGAGCCATCACAGCAAGGCTTCCACGTGTTGCTTCAGGCTGATGTTGATGGCAGTTAATAGCCAGGTACCAGCCACGCTGAAGGTAATGAGTGAAGAATTAAACATGCCTGATCAAGGCTAGGCACAGCAGGGGAGACCACTGAAGCCTGCTTGCCTCTGTTCCTCTACCCAGACAACAGAGCAAACCTGAGCATAGTGAAGCTGACTGGAGAGGCAGACCACATACATCAGCACAACACTGCAGTGGAGGGTTTTCAGCACAACTCCTGTCAAGCAGTATCCCATGATACAGGCCACTTATGCTGATTTCAGCTTTGGCATGACAAGAGAAATACAGTGCTTCCCATCAACCTGTGGGTCAAGAAGCATTGGACTCAGTTACTAGGATGGTAGGGCATGGGTACACACAATGAGCAGTCTGCCCATTCTCAGGCTACTGCTCTCTGGGTTCTCTTCATCACAAAATCAGTGAATTTTTAATCCCAAACAGGCAATTCTCATCCCCAGTGGCTATGGATGGAGAGCAAGGGACAAAAGACAGTTGAACATTTTTTCTCTAAATACCTTCTTGCGTAAGACTGCTTCAAAAACACATAAGATTTTGCTAGGTATCTGTAGGCAGCCAAGAGGAACATTGCTGATCTAAAACCCTTATTAGATATTGAACCTCCTGAAATGGTTATGTTTAAAGAGAAACAATTCTTCCATTTATAAATCCACACAACACCTGGATTTTCAAAGCTATAATGTTATCACCAGTGTTTATATATCTCCACCTAGACTATAGATTGTGATAGCAAGTATAATCAACAGGCTTTAAGCACTTTGAAGGTGTTTTCTGCTATATATATATGTACCTTCTAAATATGAGTCCTAGTATGCCAAAGCATGACCCCAGCTTTTCAGCCAGTATTCTTTCACTCTGATGCCAAGATCTAATGTCCAGGCATAAGTGTGAACAATCACCACGGCTACAATTGCTATTCCCCAGCACTGCTCCATCAGTATTTAATCTGCTGCTTTATAGAGCACCGTAGGGGATCCCCAGAAAGGAAAGCAGCTGCGGCCAAGTTCTGCTCCAACAAGTATTTCCAATTGAAATGCCTATTAATCCAGGCAATGGCCATTAAATGACGTAATAGTAATGCTGGAGGGCTGATATGCCCTTCTACCCAAGGCAAGATCTTTTTTATATTTTTATTTATTTATTTATTTATTTTTATTCCTAGGATAGTTGTTGTGTTGCTGTGAAAAAAGGGCCCTACAGGAGTCTGAGAAATGTGTTCCAGGATATTTTTTTATTTTTTTTTTTCCCACTTGAAGTGGCATCTGTTAGCTTTTCTATTTTTTCTTGAGCCAAGATAATGTATTTAATTTCTTAGATTGTTGCAGTAGTTGGTTAGGTATACACAGATGACAGTCAACAGAATGTATTTTCAGTGCAAAAAGAGCCTGGAGCTGTATGTCTGTCTTCCCAGCCATTTCTATTCCGTTTAACTGTTTGAGCCTGCAAAGAGAGAGGTGTCCTGCAAAGAGGGACTTGCAAGATCTGCTAGGAAAATGGTTGGCTTAGCAGGAAGCTGCTGCTCACTTTTCAGGATTCCTGAAATATCGAGAATACCTTGAAAAACTTGCTCCATGTCCCTGTGCCTGAAGGCCTAGTCTGGGACATGGATGAAATAACTTTGTCCTCTCTCATGGAGAGGTCGTGAATGCTCTTGTCTGACTTGCAAGAGCTCCTTCAGATCTGAGATTGAGAGGTAAGAGGTATTCATTCTTCTTCTGAGGAAAAGCAATCAATGAATCTTACAGGTCAGAGAAAGAAAAGTCTTGCTTGTTCATCTTGACTCCACCTCATAATGTTGTCCCTGTCACGAACACTGTCCAGTGCAGTGGAGATTAGATAAGGTTAGTGTGACGACAGCCAGAAGTGCGAAAATAAGAGCTGCTCTTAGAAATCCTCCAACATTTTCTAATCCGCAACTTCAATATGTCCCTCTATATTGGATATAGTTCTGGATGCTCCAACCCTGGAGATGTTCAAGACCAGGCTGGATGGGACTCTGAGCAACCTGGCCTCGTGGGAGGTGTCCCTGCCCATAGCAGGGGGGTTGGAATTGAAGGTCCCTTCCAACCCAAACCATTCTATGATTCTATAATATTCAGTTTTAATTTTGCACCTCCTACTTTCCAACAGATGAAACTTGAGATGAGATGTCAGGTATTTCTCATAATTAAAAGATCTGGAATCCCATCCAGTACACGATACCTTGATTTTTTCTTGTCTTTTCTCTGATGACAAAGTCAAGAAGCTAAGTAGTGCATTGGAATGATATCTATGTAAATCCCTAGAATTTTATTGCTCAAGTCAAAACATTGCCAAAGAAGTTGTTGATGTCCCATCCCATATGCAAAGCCAGAGGGGATTGGGCTTTGAGCAACCTGGTCTAGTCGGAGGTGTCCTTGTCCATGTCAGGGGGGATAAACTAGACTAGATTCTTAAGATCCCTTCCAACCTAAACTGTTCTATGATTAAATGATTACAGAAAGCAGTTTACATCTCCATGTGTTGTCAGGGTCTACACTGTGATAACCTGCTCCCTCATCTTGGTAAGAGGCAGCACTGGGCCATAATATTAGGCTCTAGTCTTGGAAAGATTGGGTTTCTGACTCCAATCTCTTCAGTGCACCCCACCCACTGAATGCTGTGATGCTATTAAAGCTGGCTTAACACTTTCATGTGATTGTTTTTTGGAAACAATTAAAAAAAAAAAAAAAAAAGAAAAAAAAGGAAGAAAGGAAGAAAAAAAAAAGTGCATTTGACTCATTGCTCCTTCCACAGTCCAGATCATATTAGGCCTGCAAGGTTATTTTTGACTCTATATAATGGACACTTTATTCAGGAGATGGATTCAGTACTTTTGTAAAATATGAAGAAAAATAGATGGCAATAAATTGCCAGGGAGCTGAAGTAATAAAGTATCTCATTGGACAATCTGGTCTGCAACTTGTTTTTCTCTGCTCAGGCTGGAAATAGGCAGTCTTGCCTCTTCTTCTCTACACTCCCTTCACTTTCTTTTTAGACATGTTGATTCTTCTGCCTTCAGAAAGAAATTGCTGTTCCTTGAATTTGTTTTTATTTGTTTGCCTTTTGTGATGGCATCACCTGACAATCTCCTTTCATCACCTGCCAACTTATTTTATAAACTTATTCCTTAATCACTGCTCAGGCTTTTGATCAGCTTTTGCACAACCATTGCCTGGCTCCTAGTCCATCTGAAACCCACTGGCTTTAAAAACAACACAGCATGATGGGAATATTTTTTATAATGGTGTTTCCGATCCTATGTTTTAAATGAACATAACACAAAGAAGCGTGTCCCCTCCCCACCTAGGTGATGGAATTAAAATTGCAATTGTCCTGGAGAGATATTTTGTTCATGATCACATTTCCCAGCAGTTCCATCCCACAAGGTAGTGCACCTCACTGCTATGAAGGATGTCAATCTTAGGGATTTATTCCACCTACCAGACACCCATCCATGAGTGAATGTTCCTTCCACTTTTGTGTGTATTTGAAAATCTCTCTCTGTAATGTCTCTAAGTCAACTCATCCTTCTCCTCATTAGTTTGGTCCACTTCCCTGAACTTTTGCTTACTGCAGAACAAATTCCAATGAACACATTTCTCTAACATGCCAGCCAGGCACCTTCTGTATTGCTCAGATACCCAGTGAATATGCAATGATCGGTTTCACTGGAATTCTTCTACACCTCAAATGTCCAGGAATCACATGGTTTTGCCAGGCAAGGCCTGATGGTGACCCTTCTGGAGAATCTATTGTTGACCACCCAATGGAGAGGGAAATTTGGTCTGATGAGTCATGCCCTATGCCTCATTGACCTTGCTGTCCATATCATTACTGATTATAAGGGGAATGTGCAGACTTTCATGGAAGCACCAACCTTGAAACAGATATAAGTATGAAACAGGATGTCTACTGTCCATTAATCTCAGATTATTTAATATCCCTGATGCTGAGAGCTGAGGGTTAAGAAAGCTCTGTGGCTCTCATACATGCTGATTTTTTGATATAATCATACTTTCAAAATCATATTTTTTCCAGGATACTAAAGTACATACCATTGTGCAGTATCACTGGTTGTGAGTTGAAGAGCAGAGATAAATTAGACAATCCTTAGGCCAATCTTTAGTATGCAGACCATACTTGGAAGGAGCTGAGTGGGTGATTATCTGCTGGTGGAGCTTGGTCCATCCTGGTCCAATGTACCTAGACAATCCAAAAGCCTGAAATTCCTCTTCCAAGAGTGTGTGGATATCTCCTCAGAGTAGGTTGGTGAGATCACTGTGGACGGAGGAATTGAAAACATGGCTGAATGCACACTGTTTGTGTTGACTCACTGTGTGCCAATATGGGGTGCTAACACTGACCCGTGCCTCTGGTGTTCTCACACCAGAATATTTTGGGACTCACATGACACATGTCCAACTATGAAAGCAACAGATTTATGAGAAATCACTCTTGCATTTGCTAGTCGACTTTTCCCAGGGCCAACTTTTCCTGATGCAGCTTAATATCATAAAAACCAGCTAGGTGCCAAGCATATTTTCCAAGTGTTTCCTTCTATAGCCAGTATTCTTCCCTCCAAGGCCATGCAGACTGCTGCTGATCACAGTTACTCTGCTGGATGAAATCTTAATGGTAATAACCTTTGGCCTAGGAGATGAGGCAGCATAACAGCATTTCAAGTGCTTCATTGCTTTCCTGGAATTTCTTTGAGCATGTTTTCTTCCCAGGCTCTCCTCTCAGGGGGCAACTTTCAGCTGCTTGTTATACGAGAGCATCTACCTATCTGAACTCCTGTGTTCTGGATGAAAGTTGAACATGCAACTTTTCAGTATATTTTCCTTAGTTTGGGATCTGAGTCACCTTTCTGTGCCTTGTTCTTTGTTGTGCTTGGATAAACTGAGTGCTTATGACTGGTTAGTTAATTCCAGACAGAATTTTGACTACTGCATCTTTTATCAGCAAGAGATAGTGAGGTGTCATTGCTTATTTATCATACATCTCTAACATTTGTTTGCAATTTTGAAAGGATCTCATTTTATAAGCATAGGTAGGTATCCATCTTGGTATATGGGGTTTGAGTGTAAGGACAAGCCCAAGAAGTTATCCAATGTAGTTCCATCACTGAGGGAATATAATTAACAGTGCAAATAAATCACAGACAAAATCTGATGGCATAACCAAAAAACTGGTCATCAGGGCCACATGATTTTCCTTCTACCTCTCTTACTGAATAAGCAATACAGTCACAAGCAAGTCACCTTGTTCTCTATCTATTGTTTTATGTAAAATAGGATTAATATTACTATATCTTGGATGTGCAGTGCAGGTGTTTTGTGATGAAAGAGGCCTCCCTGTATGTACTGACTCTTAGTTGAATTAGGCAGTTCAGGAGAACCAGGAAACATGGTGCCAATTTTTAAACAAATAGTCACAGTTCCCTGAGACAGGTTCACAAAGATGGGTTAAAACAAAATGAACAGCATTTCATATGCAGGCTTTAACACTGATGTTATACTTCTGTCTAACACACCAAGTTTTCTCTTTAGATTAAAAAAAAAAAAAAAAAAAGGAGAGAGAAAAGAGTTCCATAGAAAAATACTCAATGTATGGGTAAGGAAGCTGAGGAAAAGAAAAATTGGATTTGAAATCAGACACTATGAAAAAAATAAATAAATAAATCCCAGAATTATGAGGAGAACCCAGGTGTATTGGGGATCAGGTAGAGCCTTACTAAGCTCTGGATCTCTTGGTTTAATTTGTGTTATTTCTAAAATACACACTATATGACATAGCCAAAAGTTTGGTGTGTCATCTCTAATGTCATCACCATTCAGGAGGTAAGAGAGAGAAGGTTTCAACCAGCCTTAAAATCCAGTGTGGCTGATCTTGCAGGTCACTTAAGAGTAATGTATCTTGCAAGAATAGCTCAGATAGACAGGCACACCAGCAAACCATACAGCACCTCATGGATGATGAAGTAAAATAATTCAAGGCTCATTATGAAGGAACCTGTATGGAAATCATCTTGGTTAAAAGCAGAATAAAAGAACAAAGGAATCAGCAAGTACCCAGAAGAGTCATGTAGGGCACCCTCCCTTGACATGATTAAATAGAGGAATAAGTGAATAAGTAATAATCTAATCATGGAGGGGGGTAGGCAAATTCAGCATTAAACTACTACAGTAGGCAAGTTTTTCATTTGTGACCAAATGACCTCATATTTTTTCCATCTGCCTCTATTAAGCAGAGTCATTTCTTCCATCATTGCAGTGGTGAAAAATTTCTCCAACTGTTCCAGAGAGAGAGTAGTAAATGATTCCTTCTGGAGAGGGATAGCAAGAAATTAATGTCCTGACATGTTCGTTACTAAAATCAGTGAGAATTTTTCTATACATTTCAGGGAGTTGTGGGGGGATGACAAAGCCCATGGCCAGAACAAGTTTGATCTTGCATCACTGAAAACCATAGACACTTTGCTGGTGAGTCAAAGGGAACAGTATCAGAAACTGAGACTGTGGAATAGCTCCCATCTCTACATGGTAGCCTCAACCACATGCACAAGAGAATGACCCATGTCTCAGTGAACTGGATCAGACATTGGTTTATCTGGAGCCCAGGCTGACAACAAACCCACTTTGACTCATGTACTTCCATGCTCTCATCTGTGATCAAGTTAAGAGTGTTATGAGTCTGATTTTGTTAGCATTGGGGCTCTTAAGGGGAATAACCAGTGTGATAGAGCAGGAGTGCAATATAACATTGCCATGGAGAAAGCAGATAAGGCAGACACCAGAATAGAGAAAGTTGGACTTTGCACACCTGCTTAGCACCCATGTTTCATGATACTCATATGATTCTGCTAGTAGCAACTGCTCCCTCCTGCAGAGATTTTCATGTGAGACTTTAAAGCATCACATGAGATGCTCGAAGGAAGACTCAGTACCCCTCAGTGCATTTTTGTGCAGTGCAGCCAGGGTACAGATCTAAGAGCCTTACCCAAGAGCACCCAGGACGTCAGGCACCTTGCAATCAATAACCATCTCTGATCTCCCTTCTTTCAACACTCTTTCCAATCTGTTATCTTGTTTTGAAGAGAAATATCCATCCCATTCTTTTTTTTTTTTTTTTGTCCACCCTGTTTCTGTTGGTAGAGATGAGAGCAGACTTTGACCCAACAGGTCCACATAAGCCCAGTGTAGAAAGGCTCATGGCTGCCCATCCCAAATGTAGTAGCACATCATAGATCACAGCACTTTTTCAGAGCATCTCCAAAAACTGTGGCATTAGGAAGGTGCATGTGGATGTGGGGAGCTCTGTTGTGATCCCTTGAACCTCACAAAGCTCACAAGACAGCAGCACTCCCAGTATTGCTCTCTTGTACTCAAAGCATTCAAAACGGATCATTCTCAGGCAACAGCAAAAAGTTCGTGCCAGAATACAAATTTCTTTCTATCAAAATATCTGTTGTAAAGACTCTGAATTGGTAAATCTGGTACTGTGCCGCTTGGCAGGAAGAAAGCACTACACAGAGGCAGCTCAGCCATTCATTTATTTACAGAATAATTGGGGGTTATTAACTAGTTAATTAATAAAGATTAGATGGAGTGGTGGGGGAGGGGACCTTGACATTAAAAAAGTTTGGCTGCAGTAGTAACTGCTGTATTATAAAGGTTTGTAAACCAATAGCAGAACAGGAAATTAAGCCAAACTTATCAATCACTGTCCCTGAGGGTGTTCAAAGACAGGTTGGACGTGGTGCTTAGGGACATGGTTTAGTGGGTGATATTGGTGGTAGGGGGATGGTTGGACCAGATGATCTTGGAGCTCTTTTCCAACCTTAATGACTCCGTGATTCTGTGATCAGGTAACAAAGGAGTAAGACAAGCAGGGACAGTCTCAGTAGGACAGCTCAGTGTTTAAAAAAGGAAACAAGACCGTACCCGTTAACCAGCTCCAGCTGGTGAATAAGATCACTGCCTCACCTTTCAGGTTGCAAGTGGAATGTGAATTGGGCTTCCCATCCCCAGGGCTAATTCTGGGCAAGTAGATGCTCAGCTGAGTTGAGAGATTAAGTCAGCGTGAACCAATCAACAGTACGTGGAGGAGAGACTTTCCAGACTATTCATAACTTGACTTTTCTCTCCTAGAGTCCTCTCCTCCACAGGATCACAAAGCATTACATAAACCACAGTTCGCTAAGTTTTTTGATGAAGGTTTTCCTTTCTTATTTTAAAGAGTGGGTAAGGGTTATTAGCTTTGTTCCAACGACAAGGAAACCGAGGCATAGAGAAGTCAATATACCTCTACCCACAAATCCCATTGAAAGCATCCCCTGACTGCTGAGAGCCATGCAACGAATTCTGGGAGACCTGCCAAGACAGCCCAGTGCCAGGATCAGTGACTCACAACGTCGTGGGGGAATGAGAGATGATTTACACCAATGCAGTTCCAGCAGTCAGAGGCAGGTTGGGCTGGTGCCATCAATGCAGACTGCACCAATGCACTGCATCCCCAGCTACCCCCGAAGATGGAGGCTGGTGGCAGAACTGCAAATGAAATAAAAAATAGACCTTGAAACCATCATCATACGCTCATAACACCAAGGTGATGCAGCTTTTTGGTGAGCTAAATCTCTCCTAGGAGATGGCTGTCATTCTCTTTTGACTGTTTGGAGACTTATGTGCTGGTACCACTCTTTCTGTCTCTCTGCCTCCAGCACACTTTCTGTTAAAACAGTAGTAAATCTTGTGTATGCGCTGACTGTTGGAGAGAGTTAAAGCCCTTCATAACTTTATCAAGGAGCTCACAGATAAGTCCTAGCAGAATGCAAGTGTCTCATCCTGGGACAGAGGGACATCAGCTGGAGCTGTTTTCTTACAGAAGATGAGTTTATTTTACCCCACTCCTTCTGCACACACAAATATTTTAACAGTCTTTTGAGCCTGTCCACTGACCTCTAAACCATCACACCACCTCTTTCTCCCACCCAGGTCCCATCTCCATTTGTGTCATACTAAAAGGGGAAGCATCCATTGCAGCAGACATTTCTGGAAAGAAGGAGCAGTACAAAGATACAGTAAAGATACTTTAAGGAAGTGAAATGTAACGGGCTGAACAGGTAAAGGGGACAGAGGAACTCTGCTCCTTGATTCCAGCAGTTCACAAAGCTCCTGGGTGATATTTTAACTCTTTTGCATCTAGTCCATCAGTACAGACTGCAGCTGTGGGACGTCCATAATTGTCCACAGGGGAAATTGGCAGGTGAGGAAACTGAGCAGATCCCAAAAGAGATCTCTGGGAGAGTCTTCTATAATGCCTCTGAATGAGCATCCCTAGATTCTGTATAGGAGAGAGTGGCCAAAATCTTGTGCTCTCCCTAAACTGTGTCTCCTATTGACATTGCTGGAAACAGAGTTTTAGACTTTTCTGGCAGGGCATTTTTCATATGAACTCCCTTATGAGTTAGAGAAGTCAAAAATTATATTAGGACAGTACTGATGAGGAAGAATAAAAAAATAATAAAAAAAAAAAAAAAGGTAAGTAAAAAAATGAATGGTATTTTTTCATTCTGTAGAAAAACAGAACAAAGGCAGACATGAGATGGGTTTGCTTGGTGTGGGATGTGGAAGTGTCGGGGGAACTGTGGCAAAGACAGAGGAAAAAAAAGTAGTTTTCTGTACCTACAAAACAAGAAATCATTGGCTTAGATTCCAGTGGGAAATACCTGTTAGATATGGCAGAGCTTTTCCTAGAGAGATGGGTAGCGATGAACTATGCTGACAGTTTGGGAAGGCTTCTAAAATCAGTTTGGAAGGGTCGTTGCTCAGGCTTCCCTTCCGTAGGTGAAACAACTCAAGAGGTAGGAAAACAGAACAGGCTCCTCCTGTGCTGTTGTCTATGATTTAAGACTGTTCTTCCAACTGTGTTTTGTTTAAGGACCTGGAAAATTTGCCATTAATTCTCTTGTTCCCAAAATAACATTCCTATATTATACACGTTTCTCTTGTTGTCACAGCAAAGTAACTCACTTTGGTCATCCAGTCAGGATCATACTTCAGGAAATGGGTTGCCATTTACATGTGTTTTTTTCTCCAATATTGCATTTTTTTTATTATTATTATTTTTTTGCAAGGGTTTTAAACACACCGAAGAATGAAAACCCCACTTTAATAAAACATCGAAGAAGCACTTTTTTTCAGGGTAAACTCCAGGTGTTGATTGGTTATTGATTTTCAGGGAGCGAGTGATTTCCTGAAATAGCCCCTTGCATGTCCTAGACCCTACAGAAGGAAGAAAAAGCTAATAAAAGAAATTCTATGTTGGGAGATGTTGATACGGATTATAACTGGTCTTCATCACCAGTTGATCGACCGGTTTGTTAGATCATTAATCGCCCTTGGCTTTGATCTGGGCCATTAACTAACAGACTTGTCATTAGCTGTTGGAAAGTGACCAGCTCTTTCTTAGGATTATTGCACTGAGCAATCAGGGCTGTTAAATCCCAGAGGGGGTGAGGCAGGACTCTCCAGAGCACCGTTTGCTTGGTTCATTGGTGCTGGATGAGCGTCATACCAGGCTGTTCCTTTTGCAGGGGTCAACAGCTATCTGGGATGCTGGGGCATGCTGTTTTGTTCTTTCCTTGAATTGCCAAAGAGAGATACTGCCTCACTGTAAGGAAAGAATTTTTTTCTTTCTCTGGTACCTTGTTAACAAATAATGGGTTAGTTTGAAATGACTTTGCCTAGTTGATATTTTAGAGTTTTCCTGGTTTCTACCAGTAGAAGATCTTTGCTTGGAAGCCTGTTTTCATGTCTACAAAAGATGTAGGACTGAAAGTTATGGAGATTGAAATACACAGTGTAAGCAGAAAGAAACTGGACTCCATCCATCCTTCTTCAGTAGTGTCTCTCAGACCAGATTTCAGATGGCAGAGGAGGAGTCTCTCTGTTTCACTGAAGAATATGAGCAATAGGGTTGTTAGTGCTCATCTGTCCTGGAATTTCTGAGGCTTGCACATCAACCTAGTCAGAAAATGAGGAAGGGACAAAAAATCCAACAGGGAAACTTGAAATGGAAATTTCTTTTTCTCGTGACTGATCCAAACAGAAACTTTTTTTTTTTTTTTTTTCCTTATTGGTTCAAAAGGATTCAAGCCAGTCCTCTAGAAGTGAAATTCCCCATTTTTCATTCCAAGTTCCCCTGAGCCAAATTCCCACCATGGCACTTTGCCAGGACACCAAGAGCTTGAGCTGTTCTGTCTCAGCTTTCCCAGGAAAGCAGATCTTGATGTAAATAGGTTCTCCTAGAAGAGAAACCTTGCATTTTTCCAGCACTGTGAAAACAACTCTCCTTTTTTGGTGAAGAAATTAACCAGGAGGCAAAACCAAACAGAATTCATGCAAGCTCCAACAACAACAACAACAACAACAACAAAAGCAAAAAGCAAATGTGCCAGCACTGTTTTATTTTACAAACACTATTGATGGAAAATTCTGCTCCAGCTCAAGACCTGGGAATTCAATTCTACCATCACTCTGGACCCTTTGCTTGCCTCCCCTCCCTTCTTTCCTCCCCAAGAATTCAATCATGTCAACGTCTTACTGCTGGCAAGGGAGAAATGGAAAGGAAGAATAGATCATTTTTAGAGTCTTGTGTCTCCCAGACAAATTGTGACCCTCAAGTCATGTTATTATGAAATCCTTAATAACAATAGTAGCAACAACTAGAAAAGGAGGGAGGACTTATGTCTGCATGCAGCAGATGCTGCAACACAATTCCTTTCTGCAGAGCATCATTTGTGTTAATGCATCCCAGAGAAGCTTCATATCTGATTATGGGCCGTGCAGAGAAATGCAAGAAAGCTCCCTGGAACATAACTGCTTGGGGCTGTAATCTTTCAGAGTTCATCAGCTAGGCAATGAGTTGAGGCTGATCTACAGTTCAGCTGGGAGTCCTGTGAGGAAGGAAGAAAAGTGGGGATGATTTTTGGGCAGGTGATGTTCCGTTTTCTTCAACTTAATATTCAGTCAGATTTTCATAGCTACTGTCACTTTTCTTCATTTCCTTGTCTGTCTTGCTTGAATATTTACAGCTGTAACAGTAAAATGCATGGTCCAGATGCTTTTGATCACTAAAGACATGCTGGACATTTGAAAGGGGTAAGGATAAGGTGAGGGATAGGCAAACGAGGTGATGGATACTGTAGACAGAAGCAGTATCCCTGAACTCTCAGAAGGATTTTTTCTCTGGTTTCTTGCCTCAGTTCTGGAAGGAGAGTTGGAGCCCTTTAAATAAGTGAGAGTTGGAGCCCTTTAAATCTGGTGCAGATCTAGATATAGATCTGCACCGGATCGCTTTAACATCACCAGGGATCTGAGGATGTCTCAATAGCACAAGGCTTGGCTCAAGAGAAAGTCCAATTCAGGAGTGTTGGACAGATCTGACCTCAATCCCAACTCCCTGTAAAACACCTACTCCCTGCAGAGGGATGCCTTGAGGCCTTCAGAAGGATGCTCCTTAGTGTTAACCGTGTGCTGAGATTTTTTGTCCCATTGATATTCTTGGTGACTCTATTCTCCATCTGTTCTTCAAGTCCTTCTCCAAATGGATTCACCTTATGATCTTTCACTCCCAGTGATTCCCTTCTGATTTTTTTCTCCAGCTTCCATCTGTAGTCTTGCCAAATCTCCATCCTGCCACCAGCCAGTCTTTCATTTCCTCTTCCAAAGGTTGCTTTCAGCATACACCATGACCTGACAGCATAAATTAACACCAGGGATCCACAAGGGTCATGCTTTACCGACCTTCCTTTACATAGTGTTAGGGGTCTTAACATGTAGGATTCCCCCTTTTTCAGGTGACATGTCTCTAGAATATGCCTTTTTTCACCTCTGGGGATTGGTCAGTATGTACAGATTTTACTAGAGTTTTAAATATGCCATTCATTATTACTCTAAGAACTCTTAACAATAGCATATAGTATATCTGTTTAACTGTATTTATCTATATACAGACATAGGTTTGCGCAGCCATGAATCCCAGGAGTATTAAAGGATCCAGACTCTTCTTAGCTGACAATTTATTGAAGCAGCATCTTAGCATAATGTCATGCCTTGTACAGTTATTGGTTCTGGCAAGGTTTTCTTTGTAATAGCTTGATCTGCTTTCTATTGAACAGGAATGGAATTGACTGTAGGACAGCAGTGTATTTTCTAAGCGCACTGTCTCCTACTCTGAGTATCCCGGAGCACTCAATAAAGTAATGAGTTAGTCTGGCAACATGGTGACTGTGGAAGGAAACAATTGCCAGCTCAGATAGGCGTAAGCATTACGCATTTGGGAATTATTACCTTATTTTTATTTTTTGCACATGCCAGGGTTTAGCATCTACCTGTGCCTTTTTTGTGATGAGGTGACATGGGAGCGTAGCCGTCTCTGACCAGGATTCCCACCAGAGATGGGCAGCAGGATCCTGCCTGTGCTGTTTTCCCTGCAGGGTGCACGTCGGCTTTTCTCCCTCCCCTCTTTCACTTGTGCTGCAATGCAGTGTCAGCGTTGGTTGCAAGCCCAAGCCCTAGCACAGACTCTGACTCTGCCACAGTCTCCTGGCTCTGGGGAAAAGACTGAAAACACTTGGCCCCTCTCTCATAGCTGCTGCAGTCTGCCTGCATGCTCTGGGCGAGAAGGCAGCTCTGGGGCTGCAGGGCAGGTTAAGGGCTCATTTGCTTTGCACGTCCGTAGGGCTTCTGATGGGCCAGGTGAGAAAGAGCAAAAGTCAAATTGGCAGTAGCAGTGTTGCACCAGGCTCTCTGTCAATGTATCCTGTCTGGTTTGTTGGAAAAAAAAAAAAAAAAAAAAAAAAAAGAATCTTCTGTTGCTGATGTTACTCCTTGCAGCTGGGAGGAACATTGTGTTTTCCTGGAGGGTATGGCATCACCTACCCTGAAATTTTGCTTTGGGTCTCGGCCTGAAATTAGCTCAAGATTTTTGAAAAGAAATTCAAGTGGAGATGCCAGGCTTGAACACCTCTGCAGTGGCAGGCATTGGGCCATCATTCTGAGCTCATTGCTTATGCCGCTGTGTTTGTCTCAGGTTTCTTCCAAATGTTGCGAAAATTTACACACCATTCCCAGCTCGGGAGACAACACCGTAGCTCCAGACTGAGCATCTTGTCATGTCCAGTATGTGATCTGCACAACTGTATGGTTTATGACACCAATTAATCAGAGCCCACACTGAATCTATCAGGCACAGGATCCCACTAGGGGATCCTGAACCTGGGGACCAGGCTGGAGGCTTTGCAGAATGCTGATCTAGGCTCCTTGGATCGAACCCTCTATGGTCCCTCACCTTGCAACACTGCTGTTCCCTCAGAGAAATGGGAGGTCTGAAGGCTGGATGTGACTCTGAGAGCACAAAAACTCATTAACACCCATATGGGTGAGACTGATGGACTATGCAGCTAGTACCAATAGCAGATCGCTATGAGAAGATTAAAGCAAAGAGGAGTAAGCATAAATAGATCCCAACCTTGACATGCACCCCTTACTTCCAGAGTACACTGAATTAAGGATTTTGATTGTATTTTATGTTTTTCTCCTGATCTGGGACCTGCCCAAACAAGCATATTCTGTAGCCATTGATAAATTCTTCACCTGTGAATATGTTCATCCCTCTGGGAGCCCATCAGGATATTTGGCCTCAGAGCAAGCCATGGCAATCAGTCACAGTGTTTAACCACACTGTTCAGCCAGATCAGGCAACCTATTTTCTTAACATTCTTATTATTTGGGGGGGTTGTGTGAAAAAAAAAAAAAAAAAAAGTGAGACCTCCATGTTCAGCCTGATTTCAGCTGGGACTGGATCATGCACTCATGTAAGTAATGAAGAAGAGGGAGAAGTATTCATGAGAAATTGGACAAAGCGTTTTGACCAGTAACCATTGGCCTACAAAGGAGATGAACTGAGAACAGAAATTCCATTATTTCATGTAAACATTAAGACAAAAATAGAAAAAAAAATCAAAGGTAAAGGAGTTCTGTTAAACTGCTTGTTGCCATAGCTACTGCATCATCCAGAGTATCCAGAAGGCACACAGGATTTCATTCCCTTCCCAACTTTTTCACAGATTTCATATATATGTTACTTTTATTTTTAATGAATAGGAATTAAGAGAGGAAATTTAGGAAGGGGAGACACTAATTGTTCTTCCCGATGCATTAAGCACAAAAATGCTTTGAGACTGCTGCGAAGATAATTGTCTGCTGTCATCTGTGAGTTGTCCCAACCTTTTCTTGTTTCTGAGACAAATAACGTTACCATCTTTAGAGAGAGGAAGATCTCTACGGTGGAAGATCTTCCATTATCGCTGACATCAGAAGGACCCAGGGGTTCTCATAGCATTACATCTTGAGGAAGGTGTGATCAGTATGAATAACCCTCTTTTGCTTACTCTCTGGATAGACAGCTGTCCTGAATCAAGTGGGATTTTGGGGAGATAATGAAGAATTAGAATTATATTCATTTTCTACACTAATGACTCATTGTGTTTTCAAATACAGAGGAAGGAGGCCTCCTAAAGAGCTTACAGAAAATGCTAAAATGAGGATGAGGACATATCTTCTGGTGCTACATCTTTCTATTACAGTATCTATACATATTTTCTGTGTGATAGTGATTTGAAGATTCCAGAGACATGAAGGGTTCAGGAGGGCTACTCAGCAATGCTGTTCTTTATAGTTAATTTTCCAACACTAAGCCAGGTTTAGGTTGAAATACATTGATCAATGCCGAACCCTCTTCTCTTGGGAGGCTGTGCAATATTACACAACAATATAATCTTTTAAAATTATGAGAACAGTGTCTCCCTAATCTCATTGTTATTGGCCAACCCAAATAATAGGAAAAAAGTGTAATTACAGTAGAATTATATTGCAATTAAAATGTAATTACACTGCATTTTTTCTGCTCAATCAATAATTATTTCTGTTGATATAATAAGAACATTAACTGCATGAGTGAATGGTTTGTGTTAGCTCTCATGTCCCCTTTTCACCTGAATTGAATGTACACCATGGCAATGAGATTTACAGTATTTATTCTCAGGGACACTATAAACCCTCCAGTCACTTATTTTGCAAGACACAAGGATACATGTGCATATGTGTGTGTGTGCATGCAAACCTGCAGAAAACACTACTACATGTAACATGTCCTATAATTACCAATTTTATTATTACATTATCATACAATTATATTGCAATAATAATATGTATTGTAATGGAGTATAATTATATTACATTTGTATTTGTGGTATTAAAGTGTGTCAGAGAACATACTTATCATAATTACACTGCAATTGCTCTTTAACAAGAGTGGAATTAAAGTCATCATATTATGAAATATGACAGTGTTATCTTTATATGTTATTTGCGTTAAAGTACAGCTTAGAGGGCCTTTTAATTGGTATCTGCTTAAGAAGATAGCAATCTTCCACTGGTAGTAGGGAAAAGACCTAGAGTGAGCACTAGTAGAGAATTCTGGCTCAACAATATTTTTGGCTCGGGGTCTGGATCCCTATTTTGAAGTCCAGTTTCTGTCTTCTCATTAAGTGTCCTCACTGAGCAGTGCTGCTGCTAAATCTGTCCATGGAAACTTGTATCCATCATTTCCAAAATGCCACCCTGCTTCAGATGCCCATTTCTTTCTGTGGACAGCTCAAGGAACCCAGAGTGGTTGGCTCAGATTTGCATCTCTGGCTTTTAGTCATCTAAGGATAGTTCAAGCTAATTCTTTATTTGCATCTTCCAGCTGGTCCTGCCTACATCTTAGACATGTGATTAGAGCATTATATCTCTTTTCAGCCAGACTGGGTTAAAAACACACCTTTTCTCATATTTTGGGACAACTTATGTGTTTTTTCTTAAACAGGCTTGCGATAAAACACACAGGTTTTAGAGGACTTTTTATACATTCTAGTTCAACCCACAGGATATACTGGCACAATCTACTTTATCTTCTCTTTTTGGCCCTGAACTCTTCCTGAATCCTCCCCTGGGTCACTCATCCTGCTGAAAGCATCTTGTAGTTGAGGTGAGAGTGCTGAGTAAGGAGGTAGAGAGGCAAGCACACATCCTCTGCACCACACCAACCACAGGGATGGTGATCCCAGGCAGGGACAACGTCATGGCATGTTACAGGTTCACCTTCTAGAGCATGTCAAAATTCTCTGCCTTCTGTCAGATGTGGCCACAAGACCTTCATACCAAGGGAGGCTGAACTGGAGATCTTGAAGTGCCAAGCAAGTTTTCCAGTCCAAGATCTGGTCATTGCTCAATGGAGCAAATGAGCTATGCAATGCTTCAGCTGCCTTAACAAACCAGTGCCAAAGAGGCTGAGATTGAAGCAGCCATTCCTGATCTTATTAGCAAATTAGCAAACATGTTTGCAGATGTGTGGGCTTTACTCAGGTCAAAGTGTAGAACTGACATTGTCAGTTCAGTTTGTCCTCTGACTTAAAATCTCAGTTTCTTGAGGAATGTATGCAGTCTTATGGCTTGATCTGCCAAAGGCAGAAACAAACAACCTGAACGAACATTTCCTTTCTGCAGTATTTATGATTCACCAAAACAATTGCTCTTGGCAATTTTGCAAAGCAGGAACTTTATTTCAGTAAAAATTAGTTGGACAAATATACTGCAATGTAGGCTTGGACAAGAATGTGTCTGAGTGTGTGGGCTTCTTACAGGATATTCAAGGAGCTCCAAGCAGAGGAGGATGAATCAGGATGAATGAGCGAGAGAAAAATCAAGAAGATGCATAAAGAAGATCTTTACAGCTGCATGAAAACAATGTATAAGCATTGAACTCAGGAATAAAGAGACGGATTCCTGGCCCTACTGACGTCAGTGAGGCTTTATGGATTCAGTGAATAACTTTGTATTTATAATAAAAAATGGGTGGTGCTTATCTCCTAAGAAAATAGCTACTAACTGTACAAGTTGGTTCCCACACTGCTTGAGTTCAGCCTCTAAATCCAACTGATTATCAGAGACCTCCAGAGACATGATGGCCTGAAGGTATTAACTCTGTATCTACTGACCATCTTCATGCCATCTCCTGTCCACTTTTCATGTCCTGCATCTATAGTTTTGCCAGCTATAAATCTTTAAGTATTTTTTATTTTTTCCTCTTCCTTTTTTAAAAAGCTTTCTGAGCTTTTTAGAGTTATCCGAAAAATCATCATCATTTGAATCACCTGCAAAATGCTGCCAAGTGTACTGAAGGGGATCAGCAGTTCCTATGGACATGGGGAGATGGAGAGGATAATTAAATGAACCTTTTGACAGGGGTTGGCTAAGTTGGTAAAATGAGATTTCTATCTTGCTCTAAATATTCTGAGAAGTTCAGAAGAGGTGCAGGTCATGGTCAGGGTCATGCATGGTTGGACTCAACCTGTGAACACAATCGAGAGATGTGAGATCCCTGTGGCAGGTGGGAGAGTTGATATATATAGGAATGTTTCAAGCACAACTGATTTTTTTGACTTCTTAAATTTCCTCTTTCCATTCATCTGTCTCCCCTACCATTATGGTACATGCCCTTATCAGAGGACTGGGACACTTCTCCAATTTGCTTTCTAGACTCTCATTTCATCAAGCTCCTTTCTGAGCCCATAAAATAAGGCATCACTTCTGCCTGATAGTTGGTTTTGGGTTTTTTGGTTTGTAGGATTATTATCTTTTAATTATTATTATCAATCAATCAGAACTTATAAACCGTAATCTCAATAAGTGCTAATGTTGTTTTGCACACCTTTGTGTCTCCTTACCAGTAGTGCTAACTGGAGACCGGAGGCATTTCCAATGAAGTGCACAGGGTTTGTATAACTGTATTTTCTTGCTGAAACTTTGTTCTGCTGTAAGATTTCCTGCTGACTTGTACCTTTATTCACTGGGTTACACAATAAGCTTCGAGATTGCCAGAATGGTAAGGACTGAAGAAGAGCAATGTAGCAGTATTAGCTGTTTGCCACAGTCCATGTCCAGGATTGCTCTGCTTTCCCTGCAGCAGGTGAGATAGCAAGAAAACAAATAAGAATTTCACCCAGTGCCATTAGGAGTGAGTGGGTGGACAGGACCATTTTCACCAGGGCCCCTTTGACTAGCATGGACCCGAAACAGCACCATTTCTGCTCAAAATAGCACGCCACAGGCAGAGACATTTTGTTTTTGTTAAAAGCAAACAGAGTTGCTAAGAAACGAATATTGCAGAGACGGAAATCCACAAAAGGTTTGACAGTTACCGAACGGTGCATGCTAGATGGAGTGTCTTAGCAAATATGGCCATACGGACAGCAGAGGGGAGCCAGCCAATTCCCTGGCCGTGCATGGTTCTTCCAGCAAGAAGCCCATAGGTCACTCCTTATCTCCTTGCCTCCATCATGCATGCTGCTGATGGAGTCTGACAGACCAGTGGTTTCAGAGGGGCACACAAAGACCAGAGGATTTGCTAATCTGGGAAGACTGAGTAGATACCAGGCTTTGAAGGATATGCCCTCCAGCATGTCTGTCTACCAAGGCTGGGAGCAGTGAAGAAGGTTAGTGAGTGCTTACAGTTCTTCTCATCTCTGCTTCTGAAGGTTCTGGTTTTGGAAATCCTTCCTTAGTACTCTTTTCAATAGACCTCCAAGGACAAGTCGTGAAGTTGGGAGCATATCTCCACCAGTGATGACTTTCCCTTAGAGCTTAGTCATGGTGATTGACCCATGATGAGGGTCCATGACCCTTTTGTTACCAACGTCCCAAGGGGGTGGGAACTCCTCCCTGTCTTTAGGTAACTGCGGAGCCTCTGGGGAGAGTGGTGACCTGTGGCTATATAGGCTTCTATGCTTTCACCTCCACTATGTCCCACATCAGGCAGGCAAATTTTAGCTACCGTAATTTCATATGTAAGGAGAAGAAATCTTACATAACTTTCTTGTCAGATGATGACTGACACACGGAAGGTACCCAAAGACGCTGCATTTCAGTCCGTGTGTGGCTACGTGCATGGGGATTTTCCTTGAAGGATACTTAGAGAGCAGTATGGATGGAAAAGACTGCTGAAGTCTGAGATGCTCAAGGAATAGCATGATGCTTGTTTTAAACCTTGAGAAACCAGAGATGAGCACTACCTGGAATAACTCAGGAGCCATCTCTGCTCTCCGGTGCAGTGGTGTTATTGTTAGGTATGTTATTCAGGAGGGTGGGCTCAGAAAAAAATAATGAAATATTAAAATAGAAGATAAAAGCAAAGCAAACTAAGGCTGAACCTATCTGATTAATAAAGGATGCCAGGAGTTGGTGTTAATTTGTGTCTGATTTAAAGTGCCTGGTGGGTGGAGAGAGAACAGCCCACAAGAAGCAGCTGGGCTCCTTTTCCATCCCCCAGCCCTGCTGTTGGTGCGGCATGGTGGGGGAAAGAGGAGCACACAATCAGGCGATTCATCCCCACGCTGTCGCACTTTCCAAAGGCAAAGGAGAAGAAGGGAAAGAGGGAGAGGGAGAGAGAAAAAAACGCAATCCAGTTCTCATGAAAAGCACCGGCAGCAAATGTGATGCTTCTGCTTGTCTAATCAGGGTCAACCCATCCCATTGACACTTACTGGCTCTGAGATGGCAGCTGTGATGAAAAGGAGGAGCTGGACTGATGCTTTTCTTTGTCTGCTTGCTGGGGTCAGGCATGCTGAGTGATAGAGTGCCATGGTGGGGCTGGCTGTGCTCACCACCTCCTCCTGAGGCCAAAGTTCCTGATTTGTTTGCAGAGCTTGGTGAGACGGAGACAAGCTCCCCCACTGACTGCCACTTGCTGGAGGAGTGCGGGGGAAGGTGCTGATGAGATCTTTCATATTACAGCATCCACAGTCCATCTCTTGAGCACCTAACGAGGAGCTTCTCAAAGGAAGTGGGCTGAGGTGTAAGTCTCCAGGTGTGACCTCATTCTGATTTACTGGCCGTTAAGAGCAACAGACAGAAATCCTGTCTCCAGCAGAAGACAGCTCTGGCCAAAAGGAAGCCATGTGAAGATGCAGGGACACTGGCCAGACCAGAGGTGAAGGTGAAACCATCCACTAGCTGGCTGCCTTACCCTCAGGTCTGAGCCACCAAAAGTGGTACCTGGATTTGCTCCCTATGGAAAGGTCTCCAACAGATCTTCCAATGAAACACTGAAGGACAAGCCCTTTGCTATTCACATCCATTCACTCTTTCTGAGGCTATGGCTATCCTAGTAAATAAATGAGGGATTAAATGCAGGCATGAGTGTGGTCCCGTGATCATCCAGACCATTTAATTACTTGCATGCTCCCTGGTGCAGCTTTGGCCCGAGACCGTGCCAGGACAGTCTGGTAGATGGCTGAGCCAAGGGACTCTCTCCTGCAGGTCTGTGGGACAAGGCCAGCCCATTTTGCAGAGGAGGAGAGCTGAGGTGTGCGGCTCCAAGCTGTGCCATGCTTGGCCCCAGAGCCAGAGAACAGTCCCTGAATTGTTTTTTTTCAGCAGCGTAGACAGTAGCCCGTGGAGACAGACAGCAAAAGGGCAAATTAGCATTTAGTTGGCATGTGAATTTCTGTTCTTCAGGAACAAAAGAAGGGCCATCTGCTCATTGTGTCTCACTCTCCACCAACCTGTGCTGGATTTCAGCCCATCACTGAATGGGGAGGCAGGACAGACCCTCCTGGGAGTGTCCTGGGAGATGGAGGATGCCCAGCCTGCCCTACTGTGTTGGCCAAACTACTTTCTGGGCAAAAAAAAAATCTGTGATCCCCATCTCCTGGCACATTCCTGGAAGGTCTGTTTTCCTCTCCTGTAATTCCTGGCTTAGCAAGGCTGATTCCTGGGCTGCGCATGTGGGTTTGTCATTGCGAGGTGCCGGGGAACACCTGGCTCTTTGCTTGTGAGTGAGTTATGGTGACGTTTCTCTAAACAGGTACTGGGCTGGAAGCAGGACGAGCAGTCTCAGAATCACTCAGGGGGAAATGGAAGCAGAATTGCCTGCATGTGGCTTTGAGGCTGAGGTCCATTTAGCAGTGTATTGGATAGGAACCTAAATATAGTCCTGTCTGCCAGTGTTCCCAGCCAGAAAGGAAAGCCCATACAAATGAAGGAGCATGTGAAAATCACAGGCTCTGCTGTCATCCCAGCAATGAGGCACCACCTGAGCCCTTCTCAGAATAAATGTAAGCCCTCTTTCTTCAATCCTTCATCTTCATCAAGGCTGCACGCAGACAGCTGACCAATACCAGCCCCAAACCAACACCTTCTCCATGCTGCACAAACCACTCCACAGCGTCCTCCAGCATCTCTTGTGATTAAACAAAGCTTGGAGAAGTGCCTCCCAATAGCTGCCACGCTTGCCCCTCTCTACTAAGCCATCTTCCCTCCCACCTCCCTTTGCTCAAGGGTTCCTGGAGAGAAAGACTGAAAATGGGAAAAGAGTGCATCTGGCTCATTTATGTAAATCCCGAATGGCTTGTGGTGAGGCTGATAGATGAGATGCAAGGAATAAGCTGGCTCATTCGTGACTCTGCCATGACTGCATCCCTTTGCCTGCCTGTGTGGTAACAGACTTCTCAGTATTTGTTGTAGGGGAGCCTGGAAGGCAGCCTCTGCCCTGGGCAGCCTGCAGTGGCAGGGGGGTTTCCAGGGAGCAGGGCCCCCTACATCTCTCCCTTATAAATGCTGGAATGGTTATTTAGGGAAGGGGGAATGTCCCATGCAAGTCTGTGTGCACAAGAAAAGGCTCAAGGAGTTTTCCCCCAGCTGTCCCTTCTCGTCTCCTAGGAAGAACAAGAGACACTTCTGGGACCAGTGGTTGCACCCAGACCATCATGTCTAACAGCAACTGATGGACTTGTCTTCCACAAATTCTCTAATCCGTTTTGGCACTCTTTTATACCTTTAGCCCACACAGCATCCTGTGGCGATGAGTTCCCCAATTGAATTATGAGCTGTGTGAAAAAGTACTTCCTTTTGTTGGTGCTCGGTCTTTGGGATCGGTAAGGATGGCTTTCTGCGTCACAAGGCTTAATTCACTGCTGCTCCCCATGTCCCTCGAGGACCCTGGAGAGAAGGTGCTGTAGAAATACACATATTTATCACTTTTTTGGAGGGCGTTTTTTTTTTTTTGGTCTTTTTTGCTGCAAACTCTGCTGTTCCAAGGTCATGGTTATATCCAAAACTTCAGAGACTTGGGGCTTTTGGGGCTTTAAAAGGGATCATCTTTATTCCTGTTTCTCTCCACCTTCAGGGCCTGTGCTCAACTTGCAAGAAGGCTCTGTGTTCACAGTCTCTACATTCTCTATATCTTTGGGACATTCCTGTTCTCCCAACCTAGTGTCACCAGAGAACTCCAGGCCCTGATTTCAGACAGTGTAGAAGAAACTGCAATCACTTGTTTAACAAGTCCAATCCTGCAATTCAAATTACTACATGCTGCTGACTCTCTTTACCAACTCTGAAGTTAGGCAAGGGGAAAGGATACATCTCTGATTTGTTCAAAGGACCTGATTTTAGGTGTTTTTGTTGTTGGTGATTTTTATTTTTTATTTATTTATTTATTATTTTTTTTTTGTACCTACACCCTTAATCTTCATTTTCTTTCTGCTGAGACATATAAGAAAATTGCAAATCTGAGCAGTACCGTGTTAAGGTCTTTCTGCATGCAATTTAAATAGACATCCTCACCGAGCATTGGAAACTGAATACCTAAAATTATGAGCTGAATTCCTCATGTCAGAAGAGGAAAACATTCTCAATCCAGATTTAATTGCTGAGATTGCAGCATTCAAAAACCGAGCACTGTGCACCTTCAGGGTTGCTGTACAAAACTGGAGAGGGACCAGAACGTGCACCAGTGCAGGGCAGCCTGGAGCACATCTCAGGATGCTTCTTAGCCTGGCTTTAACCCCAGCCAAAAATCACCACCCCTGTGGGCACAGCTCAGGGGACACTAAGCACTGCAACAAGGCTGTCCCTGCTATGGGGACAGGAGGTTTAACTACACAGACATGAGCTTTGTCATGTGTACCCAGACTTCCCTGAGTAGCCCCAAGCCCCGGGGGCTCCCATTAGCTCCCCAGCTAATGACAAAGCTTTTATCCTCCCACTGGCTTTCCAATCAATCACAGCCCAGTCCCAGCAGGAATAAGTGGAGAGAGAAGTGGTCCAGCCTCTGCCTGCTTTCTGCTATCCAAGAGGATGACCTTTCCCTCAGAGGCCCTCTTGTGTAACCTTCACACCAAAGAATGGCATGGGAACAGATGAAAAAAATGCCTCGAAGTGCTGCTGGTGGAGCATTTATGGGCAGAAGTAAGGCAAGAGAGAGAACAGGAGGTTTATAGGGTTTGCTGGGGAGAATACAGGGTGGTTTGGGTAAAATGTGGGACCCTTGATGGCAATGAGCAGGAGATGGGGATGCAAGGGTTGCAGGTGGTGCTGGCTTGGAGGAGATAGGAACTGTATATATTATGGGAGTCAGAAGAGCTCTGCATCCTCCTGGGGGTGAGGAAATGCCCAGAAGCTCTGTGACAGCCACCATCTTAAATCCACTGTGGGATGTACCCTACCGGTATTAACTACTGGGGTTTAATTCTGCTCTGCTAATGGGAAACTGAAGCAGAGAAAGAGTCAATGCTAGATGAAAAGTTATCATAACCCCCATTGGATATCTTCTGCCAAGAACCCCATAGACTCCTTGCCCTTGTTATTCATTGGCATCTAACCCACCTCTGTGCCATGGGGTCCTTGAGAAATTGAAGTCCGGGTGCATCCACAGCAGGCTGTGCCGACGGCACTTCCCTCCATGAGAGGACAGACGAAAACAAGCAGCTGCAGCTCCGGGTGAGGTGATGTTAAAAAACACCGAGCACACACATAACAGCTGTGTGCCGGGGCTGCGTTGGGCCCAACAGAAGGTGCTGCAGAGCCCTGGGCTCCATTTCCTTGGGCAACCACATCTGGGAGCAGATGGAGCACATCTGGCCCTCCTTGTATGACAGGCTTTCCTCCACCAAAGGGTTTCAGGGTCCGGTATTTTAGGGTCCAGTCTTGCTGCTCAGGTGGTCCTTAAACCAAATCACTGAATAAATAAAGAAATAGATGAAAATTCAGAGCCAGGAACTGAGCTTGACCCCCTGCACCCCTGCCTGACATCTTTAGCCATGGGCTGATCTTATGTACTCTGGAGAGGAAGCTTAAGTCTTTAAGGTTATTAATCTGATATCAGGATGAAATCCTAGAGTGTTGGGAATGAATCACCATCTTCAGCATCTTGCTGGAGCTTTTCAGATCACTGAAGAAAAGGGCAAGTGGCTTCTTATATCCATTTTTGCAGGTGGGGAAACTGAGGCACAAATAGGCAGAGGTGCTTAAATAGAAGCAAGCATCAACCCCGCAACCAGGATTAAAATCTGCCTTCTGGCTCTTCCCAGCAGTATCTCTCCATCTAGCCGATGCTGAAGGAGGTCAGACATGGGATGGCTCAGCCAAGGCTCAGGAGCTTTCAAGCTTCCTGAAAGTCACTTGTAGCACCCCAGCATTTCCCCAGCATGATCCATTTCTACATTTTATCTCTCAGCCCACTGCCCAGCTCCCCTCTTCACTGAAAATTTAAATGGGATGGGGAATTTTTCCCCACAAGCAAATCCCCATCACAGCATCAAATATTCCCCATCCAATTCATGCTGTTCCCTCAGGCTGTCCCAGCCTATTGGAGTCCATCCCCAAAGCATGTACCTTTCCAGGATGGAGCTGAGAGAAATTTGGGATGAAGGATGTTAGTGTGTATGAGTATCATTTATTAACACGGCAGGCAGGTGAGCATCAGGCTTTCTGTGCTCTCAAGAGATTGAGATGGATGGAGGCACTGGGCAGCATTTCGGTATCTAGCAGCAGAATAAATCTGCCAGGTCATGAGGGTTCCATGAAAAAATGTAAAACAGCAGGAGGGGAATGGGGCTGGACCTTGGCTATTTGACCCTCATCTGCTTCCCAAAGGGGTTTGGCCAAGTCCAGCTCTCAGGATTTGGTCCAGAGGTAGATCTGACCCAGGGAGCTGGAACAGTTCCACCAGGGAGATGTGCTGGGTTGGAATCCTTTCCAGGACGTTTCCCACACCTGAAATCCATCTAGAGGGTGGATGTACACTGAAGTCAGGACAAGACCTAAAGGATTTCCCAGTCCTGCAATACCCACCAGTCCATCCTCTTGTCTCTTTGGGTCCTGCTTTCCCCCAAGTTCTGTCAGAAGATAAAGACACATCTTTGTAGATAACTCTTGCTGGGAAGAGTCAGAGTGAATGAAATCCTTGTAAAAGGCAGAAGAGAGAGAAAATAGATCATTAAAATATATATTAAACAAAAACCTGATTTAAAGCACTGAATTTATGGATGTTGTGCTGCTCCAGGACTGGTCCAAGCTCCATCCCTCTCTAGGTGTCAGGTCTGAGCCCTTCCTGATTTCCCTATGCGCTGCTGGGTGACAGATGCCACAATATTTCTCCAGGCACCTACACCACACTTCTCTCCCTTGTTTCTGTAGCAAGAAGAAAATTTCCAAGTGTTTGAAGCATTTTTATTTTTATTTTTATTTTTCCTTCTGCTAGCAGTTCTTTGTGAGTAAGGCCAGGACATATTAATTTCCCTTGTTTTCTCACAGTGACAAAGGACTGATCTTTTTCAGGGCCAGGTGGCTTTCTGCCTCCGGCAAAACGGATATTTTGTTTGATATCGGGGGATTTCTCGCAGGGAAATGGGAAGCTCCAGGAAAGGAAGATTAGCTTGATGAGAGTGGTTTTCACCCTGCTGGGGTGTCAGCCGTGTACCAAGGTCAGGAGGAGGAAAAGCAGAGGGAGGTAAATCCTGGACGATAGCACAGCTGAGCTCACGGGCAGGAGAGAAGGGATTTGAGGTTTGGCAGATCAGTGTTTGGAGATCGGTGCTATGGCCAGCAGCGGGGAAGGATGCACTTTCTGCAGTCATTGTTTTGCTATTTTTTTTCTCCATTTTATTTTATTTTATTTTATTTATATAAAGTGTGTGTGTGTGCTTGTGTGCATGTCTAACAGTGCCCTCCATTGGCCAGATCCAGACTGCTGCTGTGCTGAGAGCCCCCTGCCACCAGCAGAGGAGAGGAGAGCGGTGGATGCCCAGGTGGGGAGGCTGCCCTTGCTGTGGGGAAGAATGCTGGCCAGCACATGCATCCTGCAAAGCACCTCCTGGGGCAGGGGTGAAGTGTGTTTGGGGCACATGGATGTGTGCCAAAAGCAGGTAGAGGTAGAAGTGGTGGAAATCTCCAGCTTCAGACCCAAATTGTCTTGATTCACTGTTACCGTGAATTCACCATTACAGCTCGACAAGGCTTGCAGGCTCCAGAATTCACACAGAACAGTGCAAACTAGGTGGTTAAACCCCTTAAGCAGTCCAGTTCCTATATGCAATGTGTGATTCAGTCCTTGCCTAGGTTTGTTTAAGCTGCAAGGATCGATCTGGTTCTGTTTCTAACCCTGCCTTCCCCCGTGGGTGCCAAGGTGGGATGGAAATGCTCAGCAAGAGGAAGTACAAAAAGACTGCTGAGGCTTTGGGCAGTGATGTGAAAGTGCATGGGCAATGCTGGTGGTTCAAATCAGTATTTACAACCTTTTATTTGACTATCTAGGACATGTTGCAAGGAAATCAGGATGGGGGAGTCTTTCAGACCAAATTTATCAGCCTCTTTCTGCAGTTGCTTAGGATGAAAACTTGTCTTTCATTAGGTACATGCATAAAGAGGGCAGCATTTTTGTCCTTTGGACGGTCCTTGAAAAACTCAAAAAAGGGGTGGCGCAGAGTAGTTCACTGTCACCTGAGGTCCTCAGAATTTCCTCCAGCAAAGGCTTCTCTGTCAGTCCCACCTCCTGCTGGAAGATGGAGCATAGCAGAGAGAGATGGGCTACTTAGGAACCAGCTGTGGCAACTACCACAGGAGTAAGGACAAATTAACCCATGTGCCAGGGGTACGGGGTTTTCCACAGAGGGGCGATCTGTCTTTTCATGCAATTAATATAAACTCCCCAGCCTCTTCAACCTCTTGTGTGCATTCCCCTTGGGGGACTGAAGCGTGGAGGATCGATCTCTTTGCTGGAATGAAGCATCTGAAAAACTGCACATCGCTTCTTCCCCACGTGTATTGGGCCAAAGGTGGAAGTGTGGAAGAGGGGTTGTTTTAAGGAAAGATTCCTACTTCAGTAAGAATCAGCTGAAGGAGAAAAAATATGTTTATGTTCCTTATGGTGAAACCCTCCAGATGGGACCGCATTCAGGGGAAATCAATTCTGAGACCTAAAAACCGTAACGCAGCATCCCATTAACGGGCCTGTTTAGTTAAAGTTTGTTGGCTTTTACGGTGTGTTTTTTCCCCAAAAGGGGCAAGGAGAGTGTGCATTTTGTGTTTTGTGCATCTTCGTTCTGTAACAGGGATGTGGCTGGCACGAGAAAAGTCAGGTTTGTGGAGAGCAGGAGGTTTGGGCTGGATTCCACGAGCTGAAACCACCACCAGGGGCCAGATCCTGATGCTCTCCATCAGCTCTCAGCCCTGTCTCCTCCTCATCTCGTTGCCATGGAGGCGCTGCTGTCTCCTGCTACTTCCTTCATGGGCTGGACCAGAGGTTAGGGTGATCTTGGCTGGCTTGTGGTGGGAAGGTCAGATAGACTTGGGCTTTTATCAAGGCTCTGCCCACTTCTGAGCAGCATGAGCTGCCCACGCACTGCCTTACAGTGAGGGAAATATGAACCAAAGGGTCTGAGACAGCTCCCTTTCACAGACTCAGCTAAGCAAGCACGCTTCACTTACTGAAGCTGATATTTAAAACATTCACAGTCATTTGCAGGCAACCCCTCCTGCTAATCAGGATGACCTCTCCGGAAATTTATAGGATGTTTGCTTGATGCCTGTGGTTTTCCTTGCAACCGTGCGGTGCTTTGCAACCGCTAAGCAGGCTGCTGTTCCTGAAATCCAGCCCCCAAGGCTGGCACGGGGAGGGTTGCACTGCAGAGTTCTGCAGGCTGCAAAGCGCCGTCAGGAGTGGGGATCCGACTTCTAAAAAATTTAAGTGCAAATGCATTTGGACTCCATGCTGATTAGTGTCAGGTCTAACAGACACACAGGGATCTGCTGGCAGAGGCTGCAGTGATTTGAAGCTGGGCTGAAACCCAGTTTGCAAACAGCAGATCTGACTTTCCAGTTCCCTAACCCTTTCCTCCCCAGAAAAAAATAAAAATAAAAATAAAAAACTTTTTCAGAAAAGGGGTAATGCAGAGTCAAAACTTTGATATATAGAAAGAAAAGGAAGCAAGGGGTGAAAGTGGAGCTGCATTTGGTTATTGGCTAGAAGCCTTTCTCTTCCCAAATGCACAGGATGGTCTATGGACTTCATCTCTTATTCAAGTGTCCCCTGGGAGGCAGGATTTGGTTTAGCTGCATAACTCGTAGACTTGCTGGGAATTCGTCTGGCTGCTGTGAAAGCTTCCTCTGTTTGCAGTTTGGGAAGTGAGAGCCTGAGAGCGGGGTGGGAGAGGGCAGGTTTGGGGGTGGGTGGTGTGGGCATGATGGGGGTGTGAAAAGGATCAGAGCCACAGGCCGTGATGGGAGGAGATGTTTGTCTCCCTACCCCCTTGCAGTCAGTGCCCCACTCCATAGCCTGGGCTTCCTGGCAGTGCCAACTTGGTCCCTGATCAATGCGATGCACACCCCAGGTGATCGGAGTTAATTTTGGGTTGCAGCCCAATGTTCCCAGGGAAGTCCTCACCCAGGGGGAAACCTGATTTCCTCTACCTGGTGTGAGCCCAGAGGGCAGGAAAGGAAAGGGCTGGGAAGGTGAGAAGTAAAAGGAGTCCCTGGCTGGGACATCCCAGGGATTGGGACACCTCCAAGCCTTGCATGTGGAGGGTGATGTGGGGATTCAAACTCCACAAGTGAGATGTGCTGGGACCGGGGATATTGCATGGATTCTTGATATTGCAAAGGGTTAACGGAAAAAAATAAAGAACAAATCCCAAATCTCTTCTCTTTCTCTCCCCTCCTCCTTTCCTCCCTTCCCTTTTTTTCCAGGTGTTGTTTATGGCCACAGGAGGGAGCTCAAATCCAGACATGGGAGGATTGGCTTGATTTCGGATCCAGAGCCTCTTAAACTCTCACTTTTCCTCTAAGCTGGTCCCTGTTATGTCCAGGATCTGGCACCTGCTTGACATTTACTTTGAGTTCCAGAGGACCAGAGACCTAGGATGAGGAGCATTGGATCTGCCCTGAACCTGCTTTTGGTATCGCCACTCTACTTTGTGTGGACCGTGGTCGCTCTGGACCTGGCACAAACTCCCTGCACCACTTTGGTCCAGGGGAAATTCTTTGGGTATTTCTCCTCCTTTGCCGTCTTCCCGTTGAACTCTTCTCTCTGCTCTTGGATTATCCAGAACCCCGACCCTCGGAGGTACACCTTGTACATGAAGATCCTCAAACCCACCGGCATATGTGACCACCAGCACATCCGCACCTACCAGTTCGACTCCTTCCTGGAGTCCACCCGCACCTACCTGGGCATGGAGAGCTTTGATGACGTGCTAAAGCTCTGTGATGGGTCCACCCGCTACGCCTTCCTCCAGTCCAACAAGCAGTTCCTCCAGATGAAGCAGACTGCACCGCCAGGGGTGGAGAACGGACCCGTGCGGTGGAAGCCCACAAAGGCTCAGGAAAGGGACTTCTCAGTGGAATACCTCGTGGTGGGCAACAGGAACCCTAGCAAAGCCGCGTGCCAGATGCTGTGCAAGTGGCTGGATGCGTGCCTGGCCATCAGCAGCAGCTCCCACCCGTGTGGCATTATGCAGACCCCCTGCTCTTGCTCGGGAGGGGAGGTCCTGGATCAAGCTAGCGAGATCCTGGGGCTCGCAAAGAAGAAGGAGGATTGTTACAAGGATGGGATTTACTTGGAGAACTGCATGAGCAGCCCGAAGGACAGCAGTGGAGTGGAGTTCCTGGGTGAGTGAGGGGGCAGCAGGGGGGGTTTGGAGGGAGGGATAGTTGGGTTGTCCCCTCCTGGGTCTCACGTTGTTCCCACCATGTGTGTATCTGAGTCTGCAGATGCCTGCTATGGAAAAATTCCATGCTAATTGCTAGGCAGATCTGGCAACCCCTGGTGGCTCTTCATGAGTAGCTTCCCCTAAGTGTGCCCCAGATTGTTTCATTCCTTCCTCGGGCTCTTTCCTTACTTGTTTTACTTCTGCAGCTTCATTGCAGCTGAGGGTAAGTTCTACCTGAGGGCAAGCAGTTCCCCAAAGCAATTAGCAACATCCTAAAAGAGTCAGGATGCAAGCTACCTCTCGTGGGCTGCACTCAGCAGCACTATCAACCGTGTAAATTCATGGGGAAAATTCAATTCCCAAGGCTGGTTTGAGCAAAAGGCAGCAGAAGCCATGCTCATTGTGTTCTCAGGATCTAAGCTTCATTTTCTTTCTCTTTTTCTTAAAAAGAGAGCTCACTAAGCTGCTTGTGTAGGGCTACGTGGTGCCTTTGTTTGGGTTCGTTCCTTGGTTATTTCATCCGTGTTTTGTTTTCCTTGGGATGTTGGGTGTGATGTGGGCTGTGCCTTCCAAGAGGCCATGAAAGGGGTGGAGAAGGAGGAGGAGTAGAGAGAATAAGGAAGGAAGAAGAGAAAGAGTTCAGAATAAGGAAGGAAGAAGAGAAAGAGTTGAGAATTAGAAAGAAAGATGAGAAAGGGTTGAGAATAAGGAAGGAAGATGAGAAAGAGTTGAGAATAAGGAAGGAGGATGAGCAAGGGTTGAGAAAGGGTTGAGGAAGGAAGACAAGAAAGGGTTGAGAATAGGGAGAAAGGGTTGAGAATAAGGATGAGATGCTTCTGAGGTCCAATCTTGGTGCATTGCTGCTGCACTGTGCCTGGGAGAGAAATTCGCCTTGCAGCCATCTCCACCGGAGGCACAGCGCTGTGCAAAGCAGGAGGGAACTGGAAGGTCAGAAAGCAGAGCCGCTATTTCAGGGGCTGTGTCAGATCCGCTCCCATCCCACCTGCCAGCAGGCAGCTTATGTAAAGCGGGGGTGTGATGCTAAATGGGAATTTGGGCAGCAAGGAGGGCAGTCTCCCATTTGGGCTGGCCATGGTGGCTCCTGCCCAGCTTTTGCAGCCCCCCCCTCAAGGCATGGGGGAATAATTTCTGCACATTTCTGCAGGTGGAAGGAGACAAAATGTGCTTGTGGTAGGCAGGAGGTTATCAGGCAATGTGATTTTCTTGCAGAGATTAGGATATGATCAGGTACCAGTACTTCCGTTGGTGAATTCTGGGGGAGACTTTGTTTCTCACCACTCCGTGAACTGATACATGGAGGCACAAAACCGAGCCGTAAATCCTACAAATTAGTACCTTCACCCTGGCTGTGAGCACACAGGGCTGTTCGCTCCCCAGATTTTTTTTTTGCAGTGCCCTTTTCCTCCTGTGTGAACAGCTTGCGAGGAGCACCGTGCTATCTGCCTCCTCGGAGCTATGCGAGCCTCCTTCAGTCAGGTGCCACACTCTGTACTGGCTGATTGAAAGATTTATGCATTCAACCCGAGCAGTGTGACCTTTTTCATCGCAACCAAAGGTGAAATTTGAAAAAAGATTTTCAGCAAATCCTGAAGTGTTCAGGCTTAATATTGGTTTTTGTAAAGATCTCTCCTAGTCCAGCTTGAGTGCTTGAATGTTCCCAGAAAATAAATATGGAAGAGGCTCAAAGGTGACTGAATCTAAATCCTTTTGGGGTGTCAAATATTTGTAGAGAGCGTAGATTATTTTATTATTATTATTATCATTTTTTGCTGGCTGCTCACATCTGCTCCATGCTGAAGACAAAGAATTAGCATCTTTACTGGTGGGATGCCATCTACGTGGAAACGAAGCTTGCAGGGCGCCCGGCCTCTCCATGTGCTGCTCTGTCTGTCACTGTGTCTGTTTTGATTTTTGCAAAGGCTTGATCAGGAAGATGGAGGCGAGATCCAATTTGGACAGCGAGCCAGCGATCCCTTAAAAGAGTTCTGTGGGTGGAATATTTTGATGGGGTTTCTGATTTCTGAGCACTGCTGCTGGTTAATGCTGTTATTGTTGTCCTGATTATATGATTGTATTTGTAACATTCCTCTTCTTTTTAAGAACTTTTTATTTTATTTTATTTTTCTTCTGCTGCTTCCTGAGTCATTTGGTTTTTTTGGAGCCTGTCTTGACACTTTTGTCTTTGAGCAAGGGTGTATGTGTGTGCTGTACTAGTCTGGTCTGATGACTTTCAAGGCATGTAAGGAATTGCCATACACACAGACACCACAAAATGTGGAGCCTTTTTTTATCCCAATGTGCCTCCTCTATACTTTCCATTTTCCTCCTCTATATTTTCCATTCCTGAAGGATGAAGAATGCACCCATGTGTCCATGTGCTGGACTAGATGCTCTCCTCTCCCTGCTTTCTGGAGATGATCAAGAGCAGTCCAAGAACAGATCCGAACACTGGCTTTGGTGGCCAAAGAGCAATGGTGGACAATTAGGAGGGGTCTTCACAAAGTGGCTCTGCCAAAACTGCCTTTGTATCCCCTCCTTGTCCACAGCATCAATGCCTGGGGGAAGAAAAGATTTTGCTTCCAAAATTGCTTCCTGGGTCTGGTGAGCCACCTCCTTTGCACCCTGCATCCCACGCAGACGTTGCAGAGGTTACGGCAGGCGGTGGTGGGAGCGAGAAGAATCCGTCAGGGTACACAGGCGGCAGGAGATATTTTGGGGTCTTGCTGCACACGGAGCTTGTACTGGTGATCAACATGACAGGCTCGGAGATGGATCAGCAGCTGCAGCCCACTCCTCACATCTCTGCTCCTTGCTGCAGCTACCTTGAGCTGCTGCACCAGAAAGGCTTTGAAGAGGGATTTATATATATATATATATATTAGAATACAAATAAACAGAAGAAATATTTTGGGGCAGAATCAGATCTCCTTTGTCTGATTAAAACAGGGTGGGAAGAAAGCAGATATTGGTTGTAGGTCCTAAAATTTAGAGGCAAATTCCCCTTTAGGAAAGAAAAACCACATTTCCAGGGTAGGTACCCCCATATGTTAGGGGTAGGGGGCCCATGGGACTGCTGATGGGAAAGCTTCGTGAAATATGGGGCCCTAGGGCTTGAAAGTTTGGAAATCCTGGTGGCCCTCCCAGATGTGAGCTGGTTTCACTGTAACAAGAGCTGGAGTTTTAAATAGGACGTTGATGTGACACCGTAATGAGAGAAGGTTAAATGTGTGCTTAAGTGCTGTGCTGAGTTAGGTACTTAATGAATGTCTAATTAGTCCTGTTTCATTGTAATCTGTTCCTGGAAGACCACTGCTTTGTTGTCACATTGTGGTAGCCCAGAGAGGCAACCGTGAAACAAATGCTGGTCCTCCTCCATTTCAGACCTCTAAACTCGGGGGGATTCATGATGCAGACTGCAAAACCGAGCTAATCATGTGCCCCTGAAACACATTGTGTGCTCCCTAGTAGAGGAGACGGCTTCAGGGCTGGAGGGATTTTTGTGACGAACAAGTCTGATCAGCCTCATCAAGAGAATTTCACCAATTCATTCCAGCAAAGAGCTTGAAACTGAATAGAAATGAGACATGCTTCATTCTCAATAAATAAATAAATAAATAAATCAGGACATATTTAGTTGGAAGTGCTGGGGATTTTCCTGTCTTTTAACTTTTCCATTTTTTTTTTTTTTTTGTCCCTGTTGTTCTCAACACATGCAGTCCCTCCTTCCTCCTGAATGCTCAATCACTTCATTGCTGTATTTTTTGTGATGTTTCTCTTCCCAGTCCTGAGATGCTTTCCTTTGCCTGCTAGATTAAGAAATCATCTAGTGTCCATTCTCTACAGTGGAGAGGCATTTATAGACCCATGAATGAGTTTCTTCTTAACCTCTGCTGCGTTAACGGGCTGAGGTTCATAAATCTCTCACTGCAGGACACATCCTCCGAGCCGCCCGTCGTTGTTGGGAGCTTTACTTCATGCCTGGCTGGCTCTGCTGGCCAAGCACAGCATCTCCTCAGCAGGGCTGAGATTCTGCTTGGAGTGACCGCAGAAGGAGGTCCCCGGTGCAGAAAAATGGCCAGACATATAGGGTCAAAGCAGCTGCAGCATTCATGTTGGTTGGCACAGCCCTCCTGGCCTTGACCCTCTCTTGGGGCAAGAATAACTCAATAAATCATTGCCCGTGTTTGTGGTCGGATGTAGTGAGCAGGAAAGCACAGGGACTGATAAAGAGCTGTGAGTAATTGCCCAGGGGCGGGCTCTCAAGCCTCTCCACTGACCTCTGTCTCCACTACAAGCTCCCTGCAATAGTCCCCCAGGCCCAAAAAACAGCTGGGCTTGTGGAGAAAACAAATTTGGCTTTGGATTTGCTTCATTTGGGGGTTTACAAACCAAGTGGCCATGGGAGCTTAGCTCAGTTTCAGTGCCTCTCATTCCTCCTGGCATAGACTCACGTGTGCCGAGGAAGGTGTGCTGCTTTCCAGCTCCTCACTGCTACATCTGTGTTTGTCCCAGCTGTTTGCCTTTGCCCCTGTATGTACGTCTTTGAGAGCAGAGCAATGCTGCAGTGAGAGCTCCACAGCCAAACGTGGGGCAAGGAAGGGCTGCTTTCTGCTCTCTATATGAAATTTTCCTAACCTGTGTAAAGCACTAGACAGGTCACCTGTCATCTTCTCATTTAAAGTCCAAACCTTAATAGCCGTGAGAAAGATCTGACAGCACTTTGGAGCTCCTGGAGGAGGTTAAACAGAGCCTGGCATCTTACAAATAGGAGACCTTCCTCCTCGTATCTCCTGTAGGGAATCCCTGCCGTCCCCATATGAGCAGCTTCTGATGGGACTGTCCATCATGTGTATGGTTATTGGGGTGTTTTGTGGACAGGGTGATTGGGGGTAGCTCCTTGTGGGTGTTAGAAAGGGCAGTCCTGACTTGGTTTGAAAACTCAGATCACTATGTGATCTGCACAGTCCCTGCTTGCCCCACTGCTTCCCTTTGGAATTGTTAAAAACCTTGCAATTAGGCAGGAATGTAAGCCTACGCGGCATCTGGGGTCTTTCCAGCAGCAGAGCAGAGATTTCCTGCGTCCGCAGTGTTGTTTCAGCACTAAATCCACTCGTGCATGCGTCTGTATGGAGATGTCCTATTTAGGAGATAGGGGGAGAAAAATGAGAAAAATAAAGCGATCAGCTCCATTGTGAGCCCAGCAGCTTGTGGACATGATCACAATGCAGAAACATCCGCAATTACCATCAGAATGTGCTATTGTTGTAGCAGGGAGACTAAAGGTGGAATTTACATCCAGTTGCTGAGGGAGTTTTACAGGCAACTACTCCCATTATTGCTACGAGGGGACTTTTATGGGTAATTTAATGAGTAGCAGCCCTGGTGTAGGGCTCAGCCTCTCAGTTATGCACTTTTTTTTTTTTTTTTTTTTTTTTTTAACATTCATTATTGTTTATCATCCTCTCATAGTCAAGACACATAGCAGCTGCCCCCAGACGTTTTGTATGGGAATATGGGGTGAAATTTAATGCAGCGAAACACAGGCACCAGATTCAAAAACATCACATCTGCAGTGGAGGTTTACAGCTGTAACTGCTGAATGTGAGAACAAGGATGCTAATGGCTCAGAAGGGAAGGTGCACAGAGCAGTTCCTGGCCCTTTTCACCACCCACCCTTAACCTCTGATGCATTTAAATAATCAGAGCAGGATGAAAAATGGGGAACATTATCTTTCCAAGGGAGCTGGATCCACAGAACTTTTCAAGTGCCTCATTCCTTACTGAGGGTGCCTGATCTCCACTGGTTTCACTGGCACTGAGCTGTCTGACCTGGAGGATCCCATATCATTTGGTTGATGGGACTCTTGGGCTTCTCCTAGGTTTTGTTGAGAGTTTTCCCTTTTTCAGTGTTGTTTTTCTGCATCTAGATAGACTTTGGATTTAGCAGAGATTGTGCATAGCCCAGCTGCTGTAAAGGTCTAGCAGGCAACTGGTCTAGGAGGGGAGATGAGAGTAATCTTTCCTAACAAACCATAAACAGAAACACATCAAGGTTGAGACCTTATCCACAAGTGCCCTCAGCAAAATTGTGCAGCATCTATGGGTGCTGGTTCTGGCTTCTATGAGCCTGTATATACCCAAGGCTGTGCTGAAGCAAGCTTGGGCTAAAAACAAACAAAAACAAAAAACAAAAACAAACAACAACAACAATAACAAAAACAGAAAACTGTTTTTGGATTCTCAGCAGGTACCATTTATTGTGGCTTTGTGACACTGTAACCTGGACGGGATTCAGCAGCTGTGTCCCCCCAGAGAGGCTCTGCCAATGTCACCTCCAGTCACTTGGTCCCCTGTCTCCTTGAACCTGGTGCAGCCAGCCATCTGACACTGATGTCCCACACTTCAGCCCGCCATCAGGGTGAAAAAAATGAGCTAGGAAGGGTCGTCTTTTAGCACAGCGTCAGAATTGCAAATCTGTTGAGTTTAAATATATTCCTTTTTTGTTCCCTGGCTCTGGTTTTGATGGAGCAATAATTGCCACACAGCTCATTAAGCTGAACACTCTCCATGGGCATCGAGTGATCCGTGCTGTCAAATGAAGGGTTGCCAGCTTGGGATATTCCCAGTGCTTGGAAGCAAAAAGGAAGGAAAACAACTTGTATGGATGAAAGCCGCAGCTTCAGATTCCTGAACAAACTGGGATGTCCTTGCAGGGTGGCTGCATTGTCCCACAGAAGTCCCACTGTGTTTCTTCAGCCTGGAGAAAAGCCTGGTGCTGATTCACAAAGACAAAATGTTCTAACAACTTGGGTGTGTAGACACAATATGGCACAGAAGGAGTGTGGTTGGGTCTTAAAGCACGGGGATGGAATGACCATCAGCTGGAAGGCAGGCTGAGCCCTCTCTGCCTTGCAGCAAGACCAAAATTACTGGAGCATGTCCCTGGATTTGTCTCCTTGCCTGGCTGAGGAAGGGGATGCCCTGGCCTCCGCCAGCCTGGATTATTGTTGCTTGTTTTATTGCAATGGATGGAAGATGGCATTTCCCCCCCCCCCTCATTATCTTTGGTGACAGAGGGGTTGGCTGGTTCTATGTTGAAGACGCCCAAATGAGGAAGATTCTGCAATGAAATCAGGAAAACCAGCCAAGGGCATGGGTGCATCTTCCATTTGATTTCACTGGTCTTAACTCTATAGGCTACAGGACAGAGATGTGGCTTAAAGCAAAAAACCCAGCCACATGAAGAGCACTATGCAGTAATTTCTGTGCACTTAATATTTTAATGCCCCATGGATGAAATTGAGGCCCAGCTTTGGTGTCCTTTTCCCATAATATGAATCTGGCTGAGTCAACCATTTTCTACCAAAGTTAGTGGCATGACCAAGATCACAAACAGAATCCCATTTCAGCCAGTTCTGTGGCAAGAACTGGAGGTGTGGAGGAAAGGCAGTATGGTACATGTGCCATGGGAAAGACTAGTGCACGTTCAGATTACCCACCAGGGGCTTCAATTATGGCACAAACTAGAGCCCAAATGGGAAGGAGGCAGCTCTGTCGTTGTGCACAGAGCATCTTGCCTTTAAATTTAGTGCCATGAGGAGCAACTAGGCTTAGAGACATGGATGATGTGGACATGTATCTAACTAAATGAAAAATGGTGCAGGGAGATGCTAGGAGAGTAACAGCCCAGTGCTCAGGACCAGTTCCTGACCATGAGGTCGGTGCCAGTTTTCCTTTTGGTGTCTGTTAGCCTGGAATTAGGACTAAGGTCCCCAAATGTGGTGGGTTAATGATCTCTGCAGAGCTGGACCGAGGGGACATCTGCACCAGACTCCCCATTGTGGATGTGTGCTTGGCAAGCCATCGTTGGCATCACCAGCAGGAAAGCATTAACGCAGAGGGGCCAGGCCTGCTGTTTGCAGATGTGATGCTGGCATTTAGCTTCTGCAGTGCATGCGTTGACTCTGTCAAAGGGACATCAATAAAAGTGGCTGAAGACAATTTATTTCTGCCCATAAACACTTTCTCTTTCCCTGCCTCCTCCTTCATTCATTTTGTTGCTTTGTTTTTTTCTTCATTAATTGGATTTCCCATTTTAGCTTCCTGCAATACTGCCCATGGATGCATTTTGCTGAGCATTCAGCAAAGCAGGTTTCAGGGTGCTCTGCTGGGCTGGGAGAGGCTCCAGCTTGGGAGAAACCCCACGAGGCTGTGCTCAGTGCATAGTCATGCAAATGCCCAAAATGAATTTTGGCACATCATATGTAGAATGAGCACAGACCTACCAGGAGTGATTCGACCTGGAGAGTAGGTGGCTGTGATGGCTCCATCACCACCCAGCAGTGCAGCATCTAAACCCAGCTGACCACCTTCCTCAGCAGAGATGAGTTGGTCAGCCTTATCAACCTCCTCAAACCCTCATCCTTAATGTTCAGATGTTAAAATTGAAGGGCACCATTGGCTAGCTACCAGGCATTAGGCTCAGCCAAGATCAACGGATGGTGATGTGGCTTGAGATTATTAATGAGAATAACAGGAAGGCAGATACAGCAGCAGAGGAGCTGCTCAGAAAAATGTCTTGCTTGCTGGGGAAGGTATTCACTGAAGAAGAAATGATGCAGGGACCGGGACAGTCCCCAGGTAACCATAGAAAGATATTTAAAGAGATTGCATTTCATGCTTCTGTGCTTCTGGGCCATGGAGGAGCTTGAAGGCCCCTTCAGGGAGCTCAGCTGCTTGCCCCTGCAGACCACCGCAGCTGAGGAACCGTCAAGGAGAACAAAAGACCCCCTGGGAGAGCCACGATGGATGCCACCAGCTGTCAGGGCAGAGATGGCTTTTCTCGCTCAACAGCTCTTGCGTGCCACGTGCCGCTCTGCTCAGTCCCACCTCCGTCCCCAGGCAGCTTGGCAGTGCTGTGATTTGAGCCTGTCACCACTGGAGCTGCTGACAAGCTTGGTGGGAGCTTTTCTCTGACATAATTTGATGCCTTTTACTTGCTGTGAGATGGAGGAAGAGGCTAATTATAAAGCTTTGCCAGGTCTTTCAGCACAACAGCCTCCAGTCTTCTGCATGATGTCCCAGATGTCCTAGAAGGGAGGGCAAGGTGGCATGTTTTCCCTTCTACTCTTAAAAATATGAGTTTTTGAATACTGGAAAGGATGATTTCCTACCCTGTGAAGTCTTTTCTTTCCCTACTGGGACAAGTCCACCTCCTTCCATTTTATCCAAACCGTTATGGACCTCATCTTCCATCAATGCTTCCAGGTCTCTCCTACCACCAGCATCCTTCTGAGTCCCAGTCCCTTTATTACTCACTGGACAGGAGATAACATCTCTGGAGCATTGCTGGACTGGAAGTTGGTCCAAAGAAGCCAGATAATTGATGTGTTAGTTGATTTTTTAGTGAGTCGGGTCATATGATGAGATATTTGATGGGAAAGTGTTGTGTTGAGTGGCTGTGGGAAGGGAGAACCCTGTGAGTACAAGCCCAATATATGCAGCCTTCCCTGTAACAACAGGACAGCTCTGCAGCCTCTTTCCTGCTGAGCAATGCCAGATGCACCTGGAGTGGAGGTCACAGCCCTGGGGAAGGGTCCGGGTCACAAGGCAGGAGTGGGTGTGGTCGCTGGTGCAGGGCTGAGTTGGAAAGGGTGAGCAGGAAGCCTTGGGAGAAATGCCTTGTATAGTGCTGGAGGCTTGCAAGGTTTCTGGAGAGGATTTTTCCTTGCCCCTTTTCTCTCTGGTTCAGAGATGCACATCCAGGAGTAAACAAGTGGATTTACACGTGGATGCCCGTGTGTGTACACATGGAATAATGCCTGTGTATGGGCGTGTAACTCCACTTAGGGCAGGCAGATACACACTTGGGCATGAATGTTCCTCCATGCATGTGCATTACCATCAGCTGAGCAGATGTATGCATGTGCTCTGGAATGGACACGCAGCCATGTAAATGCATGTGAAAATGTACAGCTATGCCCTTCCCTGCACAGCCACACACCTCTGCACGCCTATGAACACATCCAAAAGTCAAAATCCCCATGGGTGCCCCATAACTGGATGCATGGAGGGACACAGAACATGCTGCCTCCAGTTCTGGAGTGGCTGAGTGTCCATTGGGACCCTCAGTGTGTAAACTCGCTGCTGGAACAAGGGGCTGACTCATACTTCATCCTCTCTGTGCCAGGAGGCAGCGGTGGGGAGGAGGAGCTGTGGGAAGGGCAATCTGGGACTTGTGTCTCACCTCGTGGTTTGCTGAAAGCCCCCCGTGGGCTCATCAACTCACTTTCCAGATCAGTGTCACAGTGCCTTTTGGAAGAAGTTGGCTCTGTTGATACTTGTAGGATCCTTCCTGGGAAATGTACAACTTGTGTTAAGCCCCCCAAAGCAAGCTATGATTTCCCCATGATGGCTTGGTAGCCTGGTGACAGAGGACAACGTGCATGGCTTAGTGCTCAGAGGGGACAAGCAGGTCCTGCTCTGGGGTTATTGGATATTCAGAGAAATCTGTGTGGTAGATACCTGGTGGCCGTGCTCCTTCTTTGCAGGAGCGTATCGGCAGACACGAAGACTTTCTCTGAGACTGCCATTTCCTGAGCTGCCCCCAGGGCCACTTTACTGGTGGGACATGCTTCCCTCTGGTGTCCCATAGCAAAGCTCTGCAAAGGGTTCCTGATCAGCTTGAAGTCCAGTTCATGCTGAAGTGGGGGGCTGACTTGGGGCCCTGCTTAGTGACCACCATCTCTGCCTTAGAGCTCTTCCTCTTCTGGCACAAAACCATTTGGGTGTCTCCAGTTGTGCATCGGTTTACACATGCAGACACATAACTCTGTCATACACCCCATGCCTTCTCTTCCTTTTCACCTTGGGGGATGTTTCTCATTACACCAAGATCCTTGGATATGTTCCTGAGGAGCAAAGTTATTCCAGGACAAATATTGGATGCTGAGCCTCTTCTCACCTCCTATCATTTCTTGGTGTCACAACAGCCCCGAAGCAGGAGACAGTTGTGGGGCTCTTCTATTTCCAGGCCCATGGCTTTGAGAAAATCCCAACTTCACACACACACACACACACACACACACACACACACACACAAATCTTAATTAACACTCTACCCATTCTTTTTTTCCCCCACTTTACCCTCCATCCCTCTCTGTGCCCTGCCCCTCTTGCTGCAAATGAACATCTCATGTCAGCTGGGGAAAACGCGCTCATTCAGCAGTTAAATAATTGAATAATCCTCTGGCAAAATGAACTATCACATGCCTTTCTTGTGCTTTACCATGTTTTTTTCCCCCCTTTCTTTTCCCCTCTTTTTTCTTCTTCCCTCCGGTGAGATAAGGCAGCCATTCTTGAGAGCCATTTTAAATATTCATGTTTTAATTAACAGACTTTATTGCATGAACTGTATGTAAGATAATAAAAAGACTGCCCAAGGCAAAACACATTTTTGTTGTTTGTTCTTGAAAGGGAACTAGGAAGTAAAAAGCCTAATACCTTTCCTCAACAAACATTTGAAAGATACACAGAAACGACAGCTGCGGGTCATTTGTCCCGTGCTCCCTCCATAAGTCATGTGCCCCTGAACATCACTTTGCAATAGGTTTTTTATAAATGTGGAGAGTGGGGTAAATCTACATGGGCTCTTGGGGGTGATTATTTCCCTTGGAAGTGCATCAGGCTCTGCCACGGGCAGTGGTTTGCCTCTAGAAGGTGGAGGTGGGGGCAGAGCTGTTGGACACATCAGGGCTGTGAACATTTGGGGCTGAATGCAATCTTTTGCTGAACATGGAAATGCTTTGCTATGAGTCTGGATTATATTTATATATATATGTTTCTTTTACAAAATAAAATAGAGGGAAGGTTTTAACCAACTTCTCTCCCTAATATTTCTGGGTTTAAAAACCCAAATATTGATTCTATGTTGCTGCACTGGATTTTGCTTTTATTTAAGACAAACAGTTTGACAGAATGTATGAATTCTTGAAACATCTGGTATTGCCAGTTATGTATTTTTGCCAAAGGAAAAAAAAAAAAAAAAAAAGAAGAAGAAAAATAATCTTAGATGAAACTTCTCTCCATGTGGGTGTTTTCTTATGGTGCAGCATGCTGAAATTAATTTTGTATTCTGAGTGTGTCATCTGTGCTGCGTGACACGGACCTCTGCACCCTGTTTAGCTGTGGTCTTGTGCTGGGAGGGGTGCCAAGGATGCTGGACCAGGAGTCCTGTGCTCTTTTTGTGCATCTGTTCATAACTTGAAGAAATCAAGGCATTTGTATACCTTGTTCATTTAGCCTTGTTTTCGCCCTCCTATTCTTTACTTTTGCATCCTTATATTTTAGGAAAGGATCATCTTTTATGTGTTGATACCCTTGCATTGAGGCTGCTTGGCAGCTAGACGGAGAGGGGCTGTCCAGCATTAAATGAGGCATGGGGGTGGTGCAGAGAAAACATCTTTAATCACCTCCTGTAGGTTTTCAGCATTTTAATGATAAACAATATCGTGTCCTGAGAGTGTCAATCTATCACATAGATGACTCCATTTGTTTTCCGCCTTGCATTGAGTTGCGGTTTTTTGTTTGTTTGTTTGTTTTGTTTGTTTTTGTTGGTGTTGGTGTTGGTGGTTTTTTTTGTTTTGTTTTGTTTTGTTGTTTTTTTTTTTTGTTTTTTTTTTTTTGTTTTTTTCACCCTAAGTCAAAAAAGGGCCAGAATTGAGCAGTAGCTGCTGCCAAGGTGCAATATGGGGTCACTCTGTTGGATTTAGGGAAAGATCTCTGGATTTACACCAGGATGAACAAGCACATAGGCAGGCCAGACTTTATGAGGGTCATCTGGTGGAGAAGTCTTTAGTCTGTCTTCTGAAGGTGCTGTCACCTCTTTGATGTTCCATTTGTGGGGGCTGAAATGCTGGACTGCTCTCACTTTATGTTGCCCAGTCCTGGCTGGAGCATCTGCTGCTTCTATTTGGTGTGAGCTGTGGGTGAGAAAGTCAACATCACCATCCAACAAAGGATCCATCTCTCATGTGTCAGCAAAGCTGGAGGTGGGTCAACAAAGTCTATGGAACATCATGGCTTTGATGATGTTGGGTTTCTTATAGCAGCTGGGAAGACCAGTTTGAGGAACTCATACAATGTGAAAATTCTTGCTCCTTTCTTGCAGCACTTCACTAAGCATGAGAGGTAGAACACCCCAGATCTGGGCAGATTGTGGAAAGACAGGAGCTGATTTGCCACCGCACATGTTTTAGGATGTGCCATTGCACCACAAGTGTCAAAACTCAGTTTGAGCATAACCTTAATTAATTAGTCTGGGACACCCAACGTCAGCACAGGGCTTGTTGGTCTTTTTAACCCACGAGTCCTGTCTCTCAGATCTGTTTTCAGCAGAGATTCTCTGCTCTTGCTGTCCTGTGTGCCATCATGGCTAACTTCATCTCTCTGTGGAGCCAGTGGGGTTTTTCACATGTGAGCAAGTCGCCCTGAACTCCCTTCTTGGTCAACAAAATCTTCAGGTGCACAGTGGGGCAGATAATGCTTTGTCTCACCCCAAAATAGGCATCAGAATAAACCAGCCAGGGTCTTCCCCAAAGGGAGAGCTGATTTGGAGGGGGATGAGGTGGCTCAGCTCAGCTCGAGTGCAACTGTGCCATTGGCTATAGCTGAAGTGCTAGCCTCTGTGTTGAAATGAGGTGCCAAGCTTAATCCTGACATAAGTCTACCCCTTGGGCTCTTCCCTGACTTTTTGAGCATCACCTTCTCTGTACTTAAGCCTCTGCCCTTCCTCTGAATCCATGGGGCAGCCCAAAGCATGGTGCAAACACCTGGCTGGCTCTCAGAAAGGGGACAGTTTCACCATGCCTTCTGGCTACAGCCTGCCTTAAAGTCTGTGTCAGCTGCCCACAGCACCCCACCTCTTGGCTCTGCCCAGCGTCTGAGTCACCCAGAGATCCCTTTTGTTTGTACTTAGTGTAGATCTTGCTAATTGACGCTTTCATTCCTCTAATTAAATGTAAATGAAGAGTGGATCATTAAACGGGGATGCGGGAGCCTCGGAACAAAGCAGGTTTCAGCTGGAGAAGGAAGGATAAGGAACAGGTTTTCTTCTACCACACTTGCTCCAGGTCTCTCCCTTTTTGGGTTTTGATCCCAAAGAAGCTTCACTGCTCTTTTGTGCAAGGGATTCCCTGGTGACAACAAGATGGACTAAGGCCAGAAAAAGCGATGAGCCAAACCCAGATGCCTTCTCTTTGCTCTGCAAGCTTGTGTGTGCGCTGATCCTTCTGCCTGAACCCTGCAGATCACCCCGTTGGCTTGCAAAATCTCTGCGGAGGCTGCAAGCCACTTGGCCAGAAGCCTCCTTGGAAACTCCCAGCCCCATGTCACATCAATTCAGGCATGGTGGTGGCTCCCAGGGTGTCCTGCTGCCTGATTTCTGCTTGGGATAGAGGGGGGTTAAGCACTGCCTTGCCGCTAATGCCATGTGCTTGGCGCTGCAGTGACGTGGCCGTGCAGCGCGGCCGGATCTGTGGGCGAGGGAACAGATGGCATATGCTGTGCTGCAAGCAAAGCTCTCCCATCACTCAGGGTGGAAAGTGATGTTTTCATTCCTGCAGGCCTTAAATCTGTCCCTGGTGTGCTGCTTTTGGACAATTTAGGGCTTTTAAAGGGGAGTTTTTCTCCTATGCATTTATCAGCGCTGTGAAGCAGGATGGGTGACATGGGCGTTCTGTCTTCTTGGTGACCTGACAGTGTTTTGGGGCTTGGAGGCTGTTTAGAGATAGACCACTGATTTTTTTTTTGATCATTTTGAGGGATCTAGAAGATGAAAGCAGCTCCCCAGAACATGGACATGCATGGAGAGGACAGATGATGCACACAGCAGCACTGCAAATGCAGCCCATGTTGGGCAGAGCACGGTGGTCCGCAGCTTGTGCAAGGAGCCAGGGAACAAAAAAGGGGCTGGGGTGCTGGGCCAGTGGGTTAGGGCTGGGTCTGATTGTCTTTGGGGTCACCCTGCTAAGCCTGGGGACAGCAGGGAGGGACCAAACCTGTACTGTGACCAGCCTGGGTCAATGTGGAATCCAAGTGCAAGGATACAAATGCTTCTTTTCTTTCCAGAAACTCACATGGTTCACACAGGGATCTTTCTTTCCCTTTTGATCCTTGCACCAGTTCCTAAAAACTCCTGAATTGTCATACACTTGAAAACAGTGATCTAGAATTCCCTGCCATTTTATTTTTCTATTACCTTTGAAAATCCGCTCCAAACTCCCCCAAGAAATGGCACAATTCCAGTTCTTGTCCTCTTGCTCCCCTCAAAATGGATCCAGTGGGAATATCCCACACAGAACATTTGTTTCTAACTTTTCCTTCTTTCACACAAAAAACGTAGCAAAACCCAAATGTTTCCAAGGGGAATTTGTCTTTGTGTCAGAAAACCATTTAATTAGTTTAATCACTGGATGTTTTAGAGTTATTTCCATAAAATGTCCTGATGAAACATCTTTCCCCACTCTTTGATGAAATCTTGGCCTTTATGGTCATTAGATGGCATTTCCCCCTTCCCCCCCTCCCCCTTTTTTTCCTCCATTTTTTTTTCTTTTTCTTTTTCTTTTCCTTTTCCTTTTTGTTTTTGTTTTTGTTTTTCTTTTTCTTTTTCTTTTTCTTGAACCAGCTGCATTTTGGAGCTGGGCAAAATAAGCTTTATGGGCCTCCTTTCAGCACAGCTGTGTTGTGTGGCTGCTCTGAGAGCCACAGATAGATCCGGTTTAGGAGGAAAAAAGAAAACAAACTTTTTTGTTACTTATGAAACTCTTATTCACATCTTGCTATCTCCCCCATGCCTTTAATCCTCACCTACTATATTGTGCCAGGGTAGCTGGAGAACTAAGAAATAGTTTACAATTCCTACCTGAAAAGCACAGATCTATTCCCATGTTCCACGGGTGTTTGAGATTATCAAAAAAGGGTACAAAATCTGCTAATCTGACATGGTCACTCTGCTGGCTCATCGCTACATTACCAGCACTCTGAGGGCTCACTTCTCCCTTTGAAATCTGTTCAAAACAGAAATTCAGATTTAAAGTGATGTCGGCTTCTCCTGGCCTGTTATTATGTACGTGATCCCATGACAGCCCCATCCCTGCCCTGCTTTCCACTTGTGCCCATCAAGGAAACAGCCATGGCCTGGGCAACCTTAGGTATCCACCATGGGGTCCCCACACCTCGAGTGCCTCTTCTTCCGCATCCTCCTTCGTGCTGAGTGCTTCTTAAAGGTGACACAGGAGAAGCATATTTTCTCTTCCATTAAATCATTGCTGGAGACTGTCACTGCTCTGGCATATTAGCTGCTGAACTTAAAAAGGAGCGAAGGAATTATTTGCAAAATACATGTTGGAAAGAAATTAAAAGTGACATTTCAGCTAGAGAGCCTTCCCCAGGAGAAAAGGATATACAGAGCTGAAATACGTTTTCCCTCTTCCCTGGCTGCTGGAGGAAAGGACTTCCCGTGAGTTACTGTTTTTTAATCCACTTCTGCAGACGCTTCCTAAACAATCTCTCTTGCTAGTTAACAAGGTCCCTCAGCGCTCATCTTTCAAGGTCATAATTTGATCATCAGGTGGGGATTAGGAAGAAATACCCCTCCTGCCAGTGGCTCTGTCTGTGGGGGCGAGCTTTTCCACTGTTGTAGCAGCAAGGGAAGGTACAGGATCATGCTGGTTCTGTTCTTCCCTGTGCTTCACAGAGAGTGATTGCTAAAAAGAAGTTAGGAATAGCAAGAGCTGAAGTGCTCCAGTTAAGGATTCTTTTATCCTCAACAAGCTATATGTTTGGAGATCTTCTGACCTTCATTGCTACACAGATTTCCTTTCCCAGTTACATCCAAGTTTGGGGAAATGCCTGGGCAGGGTGACGGTCCCCTGGGACATGGAGGGAGAAGGAAAAAAGCAGGCTACAATGCTGGAAGCAACTACCCTACCCTTTCTGCCCACGTCTAAAATATTAACACAGATTTAAGGCAAATTGTCCTGATTTTCTAGTGTTTCTCAGCTGAAAAAGCTTTGGTAAGGGTGCAGGCACCATGATCATCATTTCCAAAACAAGTTCACAACACTAAGGGGTATACAAGGGGACCATTTCTCATCTCCAGTGTCCCAGCTGGATTCTCTAAGTGATGCAGAGGAGGCTGAGAATCTTATTTTCATGTATGGTCCACAGGGATAGAGGGATGGGGCAGAGGGCACATGGACAGCAGGGGCACAGCTCTTCAGCCCCTGCCATGGGGCTTGAGCCATTTGACCTGACCTCTGACATTTTGTAGGCCACTAGAGCAGGCAAACCAAAGGATTTATAACTTTATTAAGTTGCATTTAAGTTGGAAAGGGTGGATGTGGTACTTAGGGACATGGTTTAGTGGGCAATATTGATGGTAGGTGGATGGCTGGGCCAGATAGTCTTAGAGGTCTTTTCCAACCTTAATGATCCTTTGATTCTGTGATTTCCCAGAGGACATGAATAACCAACTGGTGCTAAGGAGTGGCTGACTTTTCCTCATCCCACAGAGATTGATTTCATTTTAAAAAGTGCTTTTGGAGACTGCAGCCTGCCTGGGATGCCTTGTATGGGCCAAGGCAAATGCTTCATTGCTCCTGAGCTCGGGGTCCAGGGGCATCCTCGCTCTCTGAGTGATCTGCATCGATTTCCTCCCATGGATGCCATAAAAGGCTCCCCCTTGCAGATCGGTGTCTCCTTGGTAACTGAACCACATCAGATAAAACCAGAGAGAAACCCAGCAGCCTGCAAAGCCCAAGCAAAGCTACGGGAGGCAGGGGGAAGGATGAGCAAAACTGGGGGTCTGGCTGGCTGAGAGGCATTGCACAGACAAACAGACAGCCTCTGCTGTCCTCTGGTTTGTCCCAGCTCCTGGCTGGTGTTACAGCTCTTCTATGATGATTTTTCCAGCACATCCAGCCCCTTCTCCAGCCTCTCCATTCAAGGAAAGCTCTGGTGTCCCCATGTAATTTCTCTGCCCCAGCTGGTTCTGGTGACCTCCACGTGTGGGGAGAGGAAAAACTCTGGCTCCAACTGCTTTGAGCTCTTCCTGATCCTACAAAAAGCCTTCCTCTTAGGAGCCCAGAAGTATCAGTCAGAATCCAAAATTATCAGTCAAGAGTCCAAAATTATCCATCAGAGTCCAAAATGATCAGTTATGGTCCAAAAGCAATCCCAGGGTGAGTGTTTGTTGCTGGCTCTATGGCTGTGGGTGAGGGCACTTCTGTGGGGATATCGGTTGGGGTGTTTGTGTTGTTTCTCTCTCCCTGTCTGGCCCAGCTTCAGTGCCCTTTCAGCATCATTGAGCTATTTACCTTTGCAAGAGTTTCTGAAAAGGCTGCCTAATTTTGGCTTTAAATCAGAACTGGTATTTGAACAGAGACAAATGGTACAAAAGAGTAAACAGTGGGTATCCCCGGACAAAATTAATCACCCTGTTCCAGGCATTTTTCCCTTTCCTACTCACCCTGTGTCTCCTTTCCTTCTCACCCAGCTCCTGAACCTAAATCTCCCCTCTCTCTTCCTAAACAAGAAGGCTGCAGCCCAACAGCCACCTTACTGTCACTTTCACACAGACATTTAACATCTGGAACATCTGTCCTGAAACTGGGGAGGAAAAAGGTAGGCTGGGAGGGGAAAATCTGAGCAAAAGACTTAGTTTTGCTTCAAGTTCATCCTGTTTAAATATATCTACTTCTGTTTAAATAGTACAATTTATATATTTTTGTTGTCCTTGTGAAGGTAGGATAGAAATATGGCTTCAATGAGTAGAGGAAAGCACTGGCAGAGATGGGTAGAAGTGCAAGGAACCAAAGTCCCAACCCCTTCTGATGCAGTTCCGTTAAAAAAAGCACCAGTTGTACTTTTGGAAGGATATCATTAGACTGAGTATTTTCCCCCCAGTCCCTGGCAAAAAGTCAACATTTGCATTTAAATAGTGCTTTTGCTACGAAACAGAGGCATGTTGCAGAATAGATGCACACAGATAAAGATTCCTTTAAGAGAGTTGAGGGGGGAGCAAACCTCACTGAAAGCTCAGCCCGTCCCCTTGTGCTGTCAGCAGAGGAGAGGTTATTTATGCATTCGAGTGTGTGCCCACTGAGATATAATCTAGTGCTCTCAGGAGTCTCCGCTTGCTAGAGGTGGAATTATTAGAATTAAAAATTACAAGCGTAAAACAAGGCCAGTCTAAAATGAGATATTACCCAGTGAGTCTAAATAATTCATGGGCAAAATAACCCCCTGGGTCCCCCATCGATCCATCTTACTCTACAGATGCGAAGAGGAACAATCTGTTGAGGGGGTGTTCAAAAAGCCTCCAGGGTGATTTCAAGGGGTCAGGGGTGGTTTCCGAGTGATTGTGGTTTATGTGGGCCATGAGAGTATCCGTGGGGAAAGATGAGTAATGGCACGAAACGGGCTTTCCTCTGATGATGAAACCTTCCTCAGCACTGATCGGGGGAGAAGAGAATACCATTTAGATAAAATAATTAAAATTAAAAATAAAAATAAGTCATGCTTTATTTCTGTGCTCCCAACTAGAGCACAACAGCAATTTAACTTCTAGGTGCACAGATCTCTGAAGGACCCAGCAAAAATATTTTTGGAAAATATTTACCCTTCAAGTCCATTCTCAAATGCAAAGGCAGGCTTTTTTTGGAAAGGGTTTTGCTAGTTCTGCTGTGTGAGGCTGGCAATGCCTGAGGTTATAGTCCCTCCTTCCCCTATGGGTGGGATGGGATGTGCAGTCCATTGGGGCAGTGGCAGGGGCCACAACGGAGAAATCATGATGGTATCTGCACAGCCAGAGCTTGCTGCTGGAGGGGAAAGCTTCTGAGTAATGCTATCACCTGTCTTCTGCTGCAAATCCATGCCTGAGAGATGACTGTATCGAGAGACTGGATTAAGGCAGTTTTAGAAGAAAGTAACAGAGAAAATGTATCGTTACATTTAGTTGTGTTTTCCAGATACACGCATGCCTGTATACAGATATTTATGTGCCAGAACGTCTTTGGAGGCTGTAGAGAGTTATTTAAGATTGTGGAAAGCTAAAAGAGCCAGTGCTGATGCTGTGCATCTCTGCATTATGGGACTTGCTCACAGGCACCAGTTGCCCACCAGAAACATGAGCCCCTCTGCCCCAGCAGACCCAGCATGTGCTACAGTGGTCTCCACAGTGGCTGCAGGAAGGGATGCAATTAAAACAGCCTTTGTAAAAGCTTCGCTTTGCAGTCTGTCTCCAGGCCAGCTAGAATTCATGTAGACAGCTTTGTGTTGCACTCAGATCATATATCTTGGTTTTCATCAGGGCTTTTTGACTTGTAGGCTCACCCAGCATGCCAAGGCAATGTATCACAGAGCTGTGGAAGCCCTCATCACAGGGCACTGCCAGCACCAAAGTGTCTGCAGGTCCAGAAACTGATTTAGCAAATTTACAGACCCAAAAATGTCTATGGGTGGTGGTTAAAAATAAAGTCACTGCCTCTGAGCAGAAGCTACTGCTTACAGCAGAGTATGCATTGTGCTTGCCCATCAATGCACTGTTGGCATAAGGATGCTCATTTCCCTCATTTCTGTGGCAGAAAACTTAATCCCATCTGATTGTTGTTGTTGCTCTTCAGCTCTTCCAGTATATCCCTGGTAGAGTTTTAGGTTATGCCAGATTTTAAGTGCTAGATCAGAGTGTGTTGTTCTGGGAGTGGTTTTAATAGTGTGTGCAGCTGGCTACGGATGCAGGAGAAATTGAAAAAAAACAAAACAAAACAAAACAAAAACAGGGTGGATGGGGCACAGAAATGAATTTTGATCTGCTTTCTAGAAACAAAAACACTCCCACTCTGATTCACTTATGGCAGGAAAATCCACAGCATCTGTGTCCTTATTAGCCATTCACCTGTGTATGTCCTATTTCATGCACTCCTCCCCAGAAGTATAGTTAGCTTAGGCACATTTAACCACGGGAGGGATTTTCTACCCCCAAGGACCTGGTGGCCAGTCCTGCCTGGGCATACCAGCTACTGGGCTTTCCCTGGTGCTGCTTTAGTGTCTAGTAATAAAGAGAGGAGCTGTTTGTACCTACAGGTGTAATTTGTCTGGTACTGCTGCGACATTGCTATAATATGACCCTCCCCTTCTTTTGCTACCTTTGCCAAATCCAGTGATTCAGATGTCCATCAGGGACAAAATGTAGAACACATTCCCTTAAATTATCTTGCACTGCAAAGCTGATAAACTCCTCTGAAAATAGTTTCTTGGAAGTCAGAGCTTAATTCTTCAGGCAAGGAAAGGTTAGAAACTTCAGGAAGAATGAAAAAGCCATGGGAAATACTGTTTGGATGCCTAAGGATGCTCAAAGAAAAAGGAAAAAAATCACCAGGAGGAAGAGACTGCAGGAAAATGAGAAAGAAAATAAGGCAGTGTTTGAAAGGAGGGGACACAGCTCTGGCTACTGGGGTTATTTATTCTCATAGGAGACATAAAAGAGCCAAACAAGGAAAATGCCATGCAGAGATCACACATTGTTTTTTAAGGACAGGCCCCTAGACATGATCCCCACTGGCTGAGCTGTAACCCGGCTCCCAATCAATCTCTCCTCTCTGAAATGTCACTAACCTGCACTTAAGTGCAGTAAGACTTCCCAAACTAATTGAAATTCTGAGCCAGAGTCAGGAGACATTTGCTTCAAGTAGTGTTTTAATTGTCTGCTCCCTAGGCTAGTAACAGAATATTTTGCTCCTTGCATTATTCAAGGAGACACGAGAGCTCAACCTTTCCCTTTAGGTTAGTGCCCCTCCTGTCTCTGGTTTATGTTCTGTTCTTTATTTGGCCTCTGCTCACGAATTACCTGCGTGTATCCTCGTGTGGCTGCTCAGCCAGGGATCAGAAAACCTCAGCCATCCCATCTGCTTAGATGCAGCATTTTGATTCAAACTATTACCTAGAAATAGGAGCCAGCTGGGAAGCATGGAGCTGAATCCAGATCCTAGTGATTCTGTAGCCCGGAGTAATTTTTATTTTTATTTGTTGTTAGACATAAGGAGACTCCTTCTCCCCATGTACAAGGAGACATTTGCCCTTAAAGCCTCCTGTGTGCAATTTGCTGTAACAGGGAGATTGCATTCTGGCAGAGAGGGAAAGAAGGCTGGAAGTGTCTGGGGTGTTGCCCTGTTCTTCCAAGACTGCTGCAATGAAGCTGTTTCTATAAAACTGTTTGAAACCAAGTGGAAGTGATGAAACACAAAGTGCATGCCCATAAAGCATCAGATAAGGTCAGGCATCCTCAGGAAGAGGTAAAAGAGCATCCTGATCATCCTGGTCACATTTAACTCTCATTGACCATGAGTACTCACCAAAATTTCTGTGTGCTGGCCCTGGAGGCAGTTTGGAGGGTCTGAGGGATCCATTTCCCTGGGAGAACCTGCCTGTCCTCCCCAGGAGATGCTGGGAGCCTATAATAGGTCCCAGCAAGAACTTAGTTGTGCCATTATCGGTAGACTAGAATCAAGCATAAGGTGAATTTATCTCTTTGCCTTTCTGCATATGTTGACAGATAACAATGCCCATCCCAAGAGATGGGTTTTATTATTGTCCCTTATGGTAGAAGCTTGGGGCAGAGGGGTATGAAGGGTTTTGGGCTGCACCAGGCTCAGTAAAACATACACAGGACTGCTTCCACAGGATCTGCTTCTATAATAAAGGTCAAAAAGAGAATTCCTTTCTTCTTCTCCAAGTTTTAGTACCCTCATACATTGTCGTATTCCCCATCATGACCTGAAGCTCTCACTAGCTTAGGGAACAGAGACAGAAAGAAGGTGACTCTTCTGAGATCATGCACCAGATGTCCAGTAAACCTGACCAGAAATCCTGAATTATTAGCCTACTTACCTGAATTATTAGGAATTATTATATAATATATAATATTATATATAGCCCTATGATGCTGTTGGTCCCTACCTTTTCAAAGGGCTGCTCTCTGAAGCCCTCAGAGATTCTGGTTTCTATCTGGTCTGCAAGGAACACCTGGAAATATGGCCTGAAAGGAAACTGACAAGTGGATCATAAACCTCTAAACTAAGGGAGTCACTGCCAGCTCTCCAATGCTTTGGGTGATTGTCCGTGATCTTGCAGTGAGCTCAGAATAGGCAGATCAAGCTGTTTTGCTCTTTCTCCCCCTAAATCTTGCTGTGCAGGGAGAAGTGGCTCTCTCGAGGATAGAAAACTGCATTTTTTGTGTAATTGATTTGGAGTTCCTTAGAGCTCTGTTCACCCATCAATGCCCAAATGGCTCTGTCTGCAGACTGTGGAGATGGAAGCATAAGTTATGCCCGTTATTAATAAGTTTCAGACTCAGTCATCCTCATAAAGTGAACTTGCAGTCTTTTTTACTTCTATTTTTTGGGTGTAGCTTTGCCAATTTTTCTTTCTCTAATATATACATGCTCCCACACTCTCCTTTGAAGACCGTGAAGGGAGAGGCTGCTAACACTGAATTTAGCAACACCTAGATAGACTTTTTTTGGAGGATGAAGCCTCTTGCTTTCTTCTTTCACCATAATCCACCTTTAAAGACATCACTTTTTACGCTAAGTCCCCACCATGAAATGCACGCACACACGTGCTATTCTCTCTCACCCCCCCCACACAAGCACACAAAGCACATTTGGACACTAATGTCTGCAAATTTGGACACTTTAATTTCTGTCTCTAAAGGCAGAGCACTTGAATACTCCCAGTGGAAGTTTCTTGCAGCTGTGGTGACAGTAGATAGATTACTGCTTGCTTTGCAGCTGTTACAACCCAGGTGCAACCTACAGAAAGTGCAAGGAGCACAATGTTAGGAAGATGTGGAGATACTCTTGATACTTGCTCACCACCAGGATGCTCTACCTGTGACACAGTGGGCTTGAACTGCAAATTTTAGATTATACATGGATCTGAGCTAGTTCTGGGTGTGCAGAGCTGAGGTGTTTGGTGTTAACCCTGGTGTTTGGATACTAGCTAAAAATATCTCACAGATGTGTTGTGGTCTGTAAATCCGCAGGCTGTGCCGGATCTACACTTGATCTCACTTAACAGCTCGGCCAGTAGATGTTGCTCTTGGCTCATACTGATGTGCTCAAAAATGATGTATCCAGTCTGAGACACTTGGGACCATCTGAAGTCACACAGTGCAGACCTGTCCCTCACCTGGAATTCTGCTTTTGGCCATTACAGGTCATCCTGGATGACCACAAAGAAAAATAAAATACAACCCAACTCCTCAGGCAGCAGTCCTTTGTAATTAGTAGTATAACTATTAGCTGTTGTTTGCCTTGTGCTAAACGAGAATTGTTGGACAAGAAGTCAATATTTCCAGGGGAGCTTTTGGATTGTATGTATAAGAAAGGAGTTGTGGATAGTGACAGAGAGATGAATTATGAGAGGAAACCATGCTGAGAGGCTGGAGTCAAGCAGGTATTGGGCTGGGGGCTGCGGGGGCTGCAGCTCTCACTTGGCATTGCCCACTAGGGTCCTTCTGTGAGGTGGGGATCAGGCTTTTGAGGGCTTCAGATACAAGTGATGGAGAGAGGAGTGGAGATGAGAGATGTTCATCATTCCTGGGGTTGTATTCATGTGGCTAGCTATATGGGATTTAAACGTTTCCAGAGTTGTGGAGGAAAATGAATCACCTGATATGTTGGCTCTCCATCCTAGATATTCCTTGAGAATATTTAGGAATATTTAAATATTCCTGACTGACTTCTGACTGATTCCTGATTCCAAAGGTGAGGGAAAAAAAAAAAAAAAAAAAAGTGCAGATAAATCTTCCTCTCAGCTTCCATCCCTTACTCTTGTGTGAATTAATTTCCACTCAATTTTGGGACATGTACTGGAAGGAAAATAGCATCCATGGTCTACTCAGAATCCAGCCACTTGTGCAGGCAAGCAGACTTTTAGCTCAGGGATGTTTTCTACATTTTAGCACAAGAAGAAATAATAATAATAATAATAATAATAATGCACATGATATTTAACATTTAAGTATGGCCAAAAATTTGTAAAGTGGCCTGAATCTCTGTGTATCTGTTAATATACCCACTCCTCTCCCCTGCCCTCTCCACACAGGTTCATCTCTCCCTCTGTAGTACCAATCACAGCAGCATTTATATGCTGCCTAATGCAAGCTCTCAGAATCAAGGACTGTCTGGAACTGTTTTGTCTGCAGAGTGCTGATCCCAGGACAGCTCTCACCTTACTCAAGGCCTCTTAACACGGCTGGAATATAAATGGCAAACATGAATAACAGCAAAAAAAAAAAAAAAAAAAAAAAAAAAAAAAAAAAAAGTCATTTACAAATGCCTAGGTAAATGCTGAGCCTTCCTGGCAACTTCCCAGCATCTGTGTTGGTACAATTAGTACCCTGACTGACAATATCATTACCTTTTCTTGGTAATGTGCCTTTCTTTTCTTGAGCAGGACATCTCCCAGGCCAAGGTAGTTTCATTTCTTTACAGGAAATGATAGTTTTAGGCAGGACACACCTTCATCTCCATTAGCTGAAGCTTATGGGTATCAAGTTGAGACTCAGCAGATTAAAAAATGTCTGAGATGCTTCAGAGATTCATTAAGGGAAAAGCTTCAGCAGTTATAACAGAATAAATCAGAGAAAGACCTCACCTGTAGCAAGGTGACATGGATGCACAGGCCATCCTGCATCAAGCTATTGTGAAGAACAAGTCACAAAACACAGGATGAGCCCACAAGGTGGCTGTCTGCAAGACCAGATGGGACATAGCAGATGTGTGAGTGGTCCCCTCTCGCCACTGATGGAAAAGGTGATGACTTTGAGAACACTCGCTTATGGATCAGGCTGGGAATTGCTTTAATCATTACAAAGCGGTGTCTCTGCAGGACCCGTGAGTGAATTGCTGTGCCTGCAGTCTGTTTTACAGTGCCCCGACTTCAGATTGCCAGCAATGGTGTTAATGGCTCACGTATTTACCACGCCTTAACATCAAGGTCGAAAGATCTTAAGAGCTTGCATTAGGCATCACTTAAACCCTGCCATGATTGGTACAACAGAGCAAGAGAGAGATAAATGCACATGGAGAGTGAAGAGGGGAAGAGTGGCTATATTAACAGGTACACACAAGTTCAGACTACTCTACAAATTTGAGCAACCCACAGCACTCAATTAATGGTCAGAAGAGCATAGGCTAACAGCAAGCAGAATGCAAACACTGACCATTCAGCATCAGATGAAGCACTGAGTCCCTGCAAAGATTGGGGAATGAAAGGCTTAATGGGCAACTTCAAGATTTGTGAGGCCAAAGACCTGACCTCCTACCAGATGGCCTACTGTAATAGGTATCCCAGGGAGGAGACAGATACTTTTTTGTGGAAAATGACCAGCAATAAGATATGAAGTGGTTTGGAGATTCAGAGCAAAGCTCAGTAGGCTAGCATGGACCTCAGGGACCTGTAAAGAAGAAAAAATATATATATATTTCTCTGCAGTTCATGTTTGCATCCTGATCCTTTGTGCACACACCCTGCAGATGCCTCCCCTACAGTTCTGCACTCACCTTGCCCAAGCAATACATAACCCACCCATTCTGCCTCTTCCCTTGCTTGAAGAGAAGACTTAATAAGAAGAAACTACACACAGAGACAAGCCCAAAGCCTGCTCCTTCCTGCAAGGAAAAACACTAACCACATGCCAGAGGATGAGCCTGTAAAGTCAGGCTCTGCCCAGCAAGGAAGGCAGAATTAGCATCTTCCCACTACAGGATGAGTGTACACGACAGCTCTGCAAAGGATAGGACACTGAAGGGAGAAATACCTGCTGACAACTTGCTTGTTCACCAGCCTTCTTCAGAGGTACACACACACCGAGTGCTTTCATGTGGTTTTCCACCGACTCCGTTCCCCTTCGAGGCAAAACCCTTATTACTGACATCTCCGTGTGAAGAGGGTTTGGCTGTGTGTATTCAAACGTCATTAAATATTTGGTTTAATAGCTGCCAAGGTGGCTGCCTGAGCATTGAGCTGGAGTTCGTGTTGCTGGCTCTGTCTCAGGAGCAGTCAGAGGAGCCAGGCATGCCGTGGGCCACCAGCAGTGTCTGCAGAGCAGTGTCTCCTTGGCAAAACTTCTCAGAGAAGGGGACACTCGACTCACTTTCAGTATTCAAAAGCCACCTAGATGTGGTCCTGGGCACCCTGCTGTAGGTGGCCCTGCCTGAGCAAAGGGTTGGACCAAATGACCTCCAGAGGTCCCTTCCAACCTCAGCCCGTCTGTGATCCTGCGACTCCTATGTTCTCCTGGGTGATTTACTACGTGTTCTCCTTTAAGATGCTTAACCTTAAGAAAATTTAACATCTGTCTGAGCTGTACACCAGGCTCCCTCTGACACTGTGGGCAAGTCTTTTAGCTTTCTGGCCTCCCTGGGGTCATGTTTGCAGAGGCAATAATAGCACAGCCCTGTTCCACAGCGCTGTTTCAAAGAGAAATATGCCGGAGCTCGTGGAGGATTGAGATACTGCGGTCCTGGGGACCATAGAAATCCTTCAGCTGGAAATACTGCTCAGGAAGCAAGCTAAAATTGCACTGGGCTTGCAGAGTTCTGGGTGTTATAACATGTCACTGCATTTACGGGTTTATTTGGGGTTCTAAGAGTGCTTTATTCAGAAGGGTGAAAACAACTTTGGGGAAACTGAGGCCCTTCAGGCCAGAGCAGGCAACACATAGAAGAAAATTTCACTCATGTTCTTCTTTGATTCCATTTTTGAACTAGCTTTAATGAAAACAGATAATGACATGCATATCAGGAAAGGTTTCAATCAACTTGAGAAACACGGTTTTATTTTAATATGTTCATGTATTTAGCACCGTAGAAGGCACATATGTGCCTATGCTAATATGTCCCCTCTGTGCTTTGAACTGAGGTCTGCAATAACGCGGAGAAGCAAACAGCGTGTGAACTCGGCTCTGATGTGATTTATGCAGTATCAGAGAGTTTCAGGGCGGGGAAGCATTTCATTCCTCCCCAGTGATACATGCTGGATTTTTCCTTACAAGTCAGTTCTCTGATATTTTCCCTGTTCTGCTTTGAAATAAGTGAAGTGATGTAGCCCCTACGGCTTCCTTAGGGGAAGAGTTTTCCACAGTCTTATTTGATCTCTTGCTCCAGACTAAACATTCCCTTTCTCATTTCCCTGCCCACCTCCCCCATTATTTCCACATAAATAATCCCTCTTTATCTCTGGTGTTTCATTTGCAGGGATTCATGTAATAAGCACAGCTTTATGCTGGGTTTCCTTGAAAGCTAAGCACTGTGGCCTCATTTCCAGCCTCCTTAAGTGATTTGCAGGGCACGGGGAGACTGGAGCTGGTCCTAAGTATTTCTCTGAACCAGGCCTTGATACCTTTGTTTGCTGGGACAGAGGGCACTTGTGAACCTTACAGAAATAGATGACTGCTTCGGCCACTCAGCAGCTTTGAAAATCACATCGCTTTTTGGATACTCAGAAGTGAGTGATCTGAGCAACATTTTCAATGGTGGTGGGACATATTGACCTGACATTGAACTGTCTGTGCTTTGAGCAGATCTTTATCAAAGTAATAAAGTTAAGGTAGGAAGAGGACAAGTAGCTGGGAAAATGCCAGAAACCATCTTGGTCAGATGAGGGCTTCCTCAGCTTAATATTCTCTCATTAGTGGTGAGAGGAAAGAGCAAAACAGAACAAGCATATAGCTTCCTTCTAGCCTTCAGCAAGTTGCAGGCCAGACACCTTCTGAGCAAGAGCTACATTTTTTGCATCTAACAGGACTTGGTGGGTTTCTCTTTTATGCATTTCCCTGCCTGCTTTTTGTACTTGTAGAAACATTGGTGCCTTTTACATGCTGTGACAAAACATTGCACAGCTTGACAATACTCTGCTTGGAGAATTATGTCCTCCATTGATTTTGCACCTGCCTCCTGATAATTTCATTTGATGCCCCTCAAGTCCTGTATTGGAAAAGAGAGCAAACAACTGTTCCCTAGTCATCTTGTCTCGGTTGCTCATGAATATTTCATCATCATCTTTCTCCTGTCCCCACCCATCTCCCTTCTGTGGGGGAAAGTCCTGATGTATGGTTATACTGAAGCTATTAAATGCCTTTGGTCATTATTCTTGACCTTTATGGTGTTCACAGTTAGAGCTTGTCGTGATCCACTAGTTGGACCTACATAACAAAAACAGCATGATTGTGTACTCCAGGTAGAAGCTAGGCCCTTCCCCTCCGGATGCAATAAAAAACTGTTGTTGATATAGAGTTTGTTAGAGGTAAACACACGCAGCATGGAAAAGATGATCCTGGCTGTGCAGATCAATGCCCCTGTCTCAAATCTTCCCTATCCTACTCGCTGGCTAGTCCATCTTGAGGTTTGTGGTGTTTCTCACGTGAATTTGCCTTTATCTCTCCTTCTCCTGAGCACCCAACAGAAAGTTTTGTGTGATTCCCAAACTCTTGTCCCCACATTCTCTTTTCTATAGGACAACAAGTCCTATAGCCCTTTAGAAAATGAACAGAGTTTCTTTTGTGAGGACTCACCTTAGTGGGTTTCACACCAGGGACTGATCCTTCCCCTTGGAGGCTAACACCTTGTTCATAGCCCATTCAGTGCTGCCCATTTTCAACCAGTATGTTACCAGGGTGCTTCTGCCTGTCATGGCTCACTGTTCATCACTGAGCCTTTATGTTTAATTAAATTAACACTTAGCCAGATAACTTAGCAGAGCTCATGATACACAGTGTGGATGGTGGGCAGAATAAGGTACAGACTTTTTATTTACTCAATTATTTATTTATTTTTCTCACTAGATCATTAACTGGGGAGGTGATTGTGGTTTTACATTGTTCCTCAAAGCCTTGGAATCTAAAAAAAAAAAAAAAAAAAAAAAAAAAAAGCTGTACATGACAGCTGAACTGAATGATTTTGATTTCTATGGAATTTGGGTGGTTTGTTCATGATATTAGTGTGCACAATCTTCAAAAGGGCAAAGTGTTATGTGGGGTTTATTTTGGAAAGGGAAGATAATGAAGGACTGGAGCAACTCACTTGTGCTGCCATAGGCTCTCATCACATGGAGCATCAGAAGGGGATATCTTCCTGAAAGAGGTTTTTTCCTGGCTTGCGCAGAAGTTACAAACTGAAAGCTTGGCTCTCCAGGGAAAGCTCACTGCTTTGTGTAATAGAAGGTTGTCTTCAAAACAGTCCCTTCTGGACTTTTTTTTTCCCCAACATAGTAAGAAAAATGAGTTATAAGCCCCTATGGAGTATCTCTTTCTCTTTTTCCATTGTATAACAAGTTGAGATAAGACACAAAACTTTCAGATGCTATAAAACAATCTTGCTCTTAATCTCCTTTTAGCGTACTTCCTCCATTTGGATAAGAAATAGCATTTCTTCACTCAGTTGCAAACTGCTGATGATTCCCAAGCCTTCAGATATTATGATATGAAGGAAGCCCACTATAAATATTTCCAGATATAGGACACAGAACTGTGATGGCTTTATGTAGTCTTAGCATGTTTTTTTTTTTTTTTTTTTTTTTTTTTTTCAAATACAAAATGTCCTGGCCTGCAGACTCTGAGAGAGAGCTGCCAACCAGAAGTGTCTGCAGCTGGGGTCAGTGGGAGGCTAAATCCAAAACAAAATTGGAGATGGATGTAATGTGCCTGCAAAGACTACTTTGCTGTGCTCTATTGATTGTTTTGTGTTGATTCCTTAGGGTTTTGCTTTTTTTTTTTTTTTTTTTTTTTTTTTTTTTTTTTTTTTTTTTTT
>CM021766.1:148512072-148537371 GCA_011076525.1 Nettapus auritus
TTTTTTTTTTTTTTTTTTTTTTTTTTTTTTTTTTTTTTTTTTCTGTTGGCACTGGTATCTAATTTAAGGAATTGCTGTTAAATTTAAAGGCATGATTGACTGACTGGCATCTGAGATGCATCACAGCTGTCAGCTGCAAAGATAAACTCCAGACTGGGAAGCAAATCTTCTCAAAGATCAAGGGTGTTTGGACGAGACTTCTAAGTGGAGCTCTCTCAGTTAATTTGTAGTAAGACCTATTCTTCTGGCATCTCCACTTAAGATTCAGAACAAGAAGTAGCAAATATGAGCTTGAAAGTTGAGTCTGACCATGCTCAAAGTTTCTCCATTTAACTGTGGAGAATTAGAATGCATTGGGTCAACCTAGCATGAAAAGTAATTTGTTTTAGTACGTGATCATGATAAGAACCGACTGAGGAGGATCAAAAAGCTTTTTAGAAACTGAATTAAAGGCTGCCCCAAATGACAATCTCCACATCACTCAGAGCAGTCCCAAGAGCAGTAGCTTCACATGCAACATGAGACTCATGTGAGGGGCTAAGACTGCTGTCAGAAATGAAAAATAAAACCATACCTTGCTATAGGATTGAGGTGATAGCTCCTGGTTATGGTGGGAGCCTCTGGAGCTGAAGATTTGAGCCACAGTTTACTCCAGTTAAAGAGAATAAAAGCGCGGGAAGGCCTAGAGGCCTGCAAGGCTGCGGCTGAGAAAACCTTTGCTAAGTAGGAATGGGTTGGGTATATAACCTTCACAGGTACCAGTGTCTTTGAAAAGCAAAATCCTTCATAGAGCAGTTGCAGCAGACTCATTATTTCTGGATTAAGGACAGATGGCAACCCAACCCGCATCGATCAGCGGGGTGCAGCATTTTGTTGAGAGTTGATGAAACAGGACTCCAGGGGCAAAGGGCCTGTCTGCAAAAGGTCCCATTAGCTTCAGTGGGATTCTGCATTTTATTTCACCTCTTACTTGCTTTTTGACATCAGTGAGGTCTCGTTCAAGCCCACATTTGAAATGTAAGAAGGGTCAGAGCAGGGAAGCTGTGTGAAAGCCAGGTGGGGATAAGTCTGTCCTAGAAGATGGGGAGTCCAGGCAGGTCCATGCCCTTCTCTGCAGCTCAAGTCACTCCTGATGAATTGAGCTATAGGATATGTATGAAGCCACTGCTGTGACAAAATCCTGCCTGTTTCTTTTCTGTGGCACCTGCAGTGGATCAAGAGCATTTCTGTTTTGCCACAGCTCATCTGTTCCACAGCAATGGTAACTCATTGACTTGCCTTTATGCAGCCACACCATTACACCAGCCAGATGCAGTGGGCAGAAGAGCTGAATGCTTTACTCTTGACACAGCATTTTTTTCCCCCCTCAAAGGTGGGATGGGTATAACTTCATATAATATGCCCTTAACAGCTTCTTTACAACACCACTAAAAAAGACAAATCACTTGAAAGAGCAAATGACTAGACCCAGGAAAAGAAAGGAGATTTCAAAAGGTTTATCTGACAGCCAATAAACAGGATAAATAACATGCAGTATTTCATTTGTCAGGACCATGGGACAACCTGCTGATAAAAAAAGGACTACACCATAAAGTGGGGAATACCTTTGTCTTGGCTGTAAATGACTGCTGATTTAATAAGTACACCGGTAGATCTACTCTAGCTTCTCTTTAGTACTCACAAATGGGATGGAAACTGGGGAAGAAGGAGAGGAAGGAAGCTATCTGTCCTCAGCCTCATAAGGAGATTTCATTCTGGTTAAGGCTTTGAAATCATGATGGCTTTTATCTCATACTGACTGGTTCACCCATAGCAGCTGATAAGCAGAGTATGAACAAGTCAAAGACAGGACCCTAAACTCTCCCCCTCTCCTTCCTCCAGAGAGACTGGTCAGTATCTATTTCTATGTATTTTTAGGGTATTAATGTCTTCATAATAGATTACGTTCTGAAATGTAAGCCTGTTTGAATATCCCATTGTCAAGCTAAGGACCACATGACAGAGATGCAGTTTGGATAAGTAATCTGTGTTTTGCCTACAAACACAATAGAAAATAACCTTCTAATGCACTGCAGTACATTTATTTTAACTCAAAAAGTATCCTGACAAAATATAGAAAATAAATAATTTTGTGAAACTGTGAATCTGCAAGGGAGGGAGAATAAAGAAAGACATTCTTAAAAGGGCAAGCAAAGAGTTTATCTCTTAAATGTGTCTGGTTACAGATGTCCTATTGATCAGCTCAACCAAGTCATCAGGATACTTGCCATTACGCCAATGGCTTCTCTTGCAGCAGAAACAATCTATCTCTTGTCAGGAAACAGGAGACACAAGTCTGTTTCCCCATACTGTTTAGAAAAAGAACGAGAAAAAGTAACTTTCAAGGGAAAGATCATCTCCTTCAAGGACAAATATTTATTGTGTGCTAATAACATCCCATCCTCCACACTGCTTCCAAGATCTCTGAGCAACTTGCCATCAGGTTCACCAGCCTGTGTTTCCATCCTGATCTATTTTCCTGTATTATTCTCATTATTAAGTATCTATGCCACTGCATTCAGCACCCTGTTTGTTCTCTCTCTGTCTTAGTAGCAAAAGTTTGAGCCTACTTCAGTTGGGATTAGTAAAGAATCTCTGTTTTGAGAGGAAGAACAAAACTGCAAGAGGAAGGAGGAAACCTTGCAAAGTCCACCCAAATTAATGGAAAATTGTTCCTAGGCACTAAAAAAAAAAAAAAAAAAAAAAAAAAAAAAAAATGTTAGACCATAAAATTTGACAATTCATAGCAAAAATCAAAGTGCAAAGGTCTGATTAAGACAATGCACCATTCTCTGCAGTACAAGCACAGTATATTTTGGGAAATCCATTGAGACTGATGAGCAAGCCTGCTCCAGTCCCACCTCGAGAACCTGGTTTGCCTCTGATTGCAGATACAGTAGGAACCCTTGTGATACCATGATTGAAGAAGTGGGAGAATTATCTTACAGAGCAAAGATCAGGAAGATGAAATCTGCAGGATTCTGTGATAATCGTTTGAGAGGGGCACATCACTCCATGGACAGGTTTAGGAATGGTATAAGTCTTGGAGGATGTTGTACGTCAGTGCAATGGGAAAAGTGCTGAAAGTGCTGATTTATTTCATTCTTCATAAAATGAATTGGTTCTTGGCCCTACGGTGTCTTTATGCTGTGGCAGTGGATGAGTCTCTGCCCCTCCATGTGCAAGGAGGTGGTGGTAATTCCCCTACATTCTCCACTGTTACCTAGATAGGCTGTTGAGGACCCACTTTGTTTCAAGACAGCTGGGCTCCTGCCCAAGGTGTGTAGGAAGCAGTGGAACACACAGCTTAAAGGGCAGCTGCAATTTCCATTGCCTCATAAATAGCAAGACAGGGGGGCTGGGCCAACTGAAGTGGAGTATTTGCAACTCTCGAGGCAATGACTCCTGGTGGGAAACAAAAAAAAAAAAAAAAAAAAAAGTAATTTTTTTTTTTTTAAAAAAAAAAAAAACATTGTTTTTCTTTCTCCCAGTGTTTCCTCTGTTCAAAAACATGCCTCTGTAGCTCTTTATCTTTACTTGTACCTTAGCACAGCACACCTGAAGTCATGCTGAAACATGAACTTGAAGCATCTCCCAGGGTAGCTTTGGGTAATGAGGGAATGCTCAGCAGGAAAAGCAGCCATCTGAGAGCATCCACCCCTGGGATGAAGGGCCACCTCTGCTTCTCCCCTTGGGGTAGGCAAATGATGGAGCGGAAACGGTCACCAGCTGTTAGAGCAGGGGTCATTTACAGAGCTTCTTCTGGCTTGCTGGATATGGGTGATGAGGAGTGAACAGATCACTGAGGGATATGACAGCTTATCTGTCACTTGAAGGGCCTGTTTGATCCCCTGCTGTCTTTTTACAACACAAAACTAAGCCTTTATGGGCTCTCTGCAGGTGCCCTGCTGCAAGGCTTCAGCCCGTGTGAGGCAGACCAGTTTTAGTCCTCACAGGCTGTTCTGCTGCTTGTGTTTTTGGACATCTCATCAGGGCCAGAGGTCCTCTGTAACAACCTGGCAAGGCACAAGCTGCAGACGACTGCAGAGGCTTGGCATTTCCCTTTTGCAGGTGGCAGGGCCATCCCTTCAATGAGGGGCTCCATCCGCCTGCAGGGCTGCATCTGGGAGTACAAGAGGAAATCTGTGTGTTGCTGGCATTGGTGTTGGGATGGGGAGCCAAAAATCACCTTCCCCTCCTTGGGAAGATCCCAGATTACTCCTTATGGGTGCTACAAGGGAACTGGAGGAGAATATAATTCCCCAGACCAAAGCCATCTCAGTGAGCTGTTCCTCTCTGCCTGCCACCTGTGGTTGGTGATATCTGCAGTTTGGGACAAAAGATGATCCTTTTGGTGTCAAGGGAGAGTGGGAAGTAAGACCTCTAGACCTTCCCAGCTCCCTTGTGCTCTCTCCATACAGGAACATGTGTTTGTGTGGTGGGAGAGGGAGGAGAGACAACCTCATCAATGACTGATGTGTACCTTGGAGTGCTTTTCATAATTTGATTCTGGGGTCAGGGTCCAACAGGCAACAAAACAGGGAGAGGGTCTTTCCAGAGGAAGGAACCCCTTTGCAACAGTAAGTACAGCAAGAGCTGGCCTAGTTAGTAATGCGGCAAGGTTGCAGGAAGGTGAAGTACCTGTGCAGAGATGGGGAATGGTTGAAGAGAAGTCAATGAAAAGACAACTCTTCTCCCTTCCTCTCCCATCTCTTGACTCTCTGCACCTTCCTGTGGTGTCTTCTTACCACATTTAAAGACATCCTGCTTTGGGGCCTTGGCAGGGGCTGTGCTGTAGGGTCAAGGGTCTGGTTTTGTCCTCCCCTCTTGCAACACCGAAGCTGACAGGGCTTTTCTGGATTTCGCCCAGGTGGTTGGAACTCGTGGTCGGCTTGGGGCGACTGCACCAAGGACTGCGGGGGAGGCCTGCAGACACGCATGCGCTCCTGCAAGCCCCTTCCCAACGAAGGCCTTGCCTGCGAGGGAGTCCTGGAGGAAGGACGGCTGTGCAATAGGAAGGCGTGCAATAGTAAGTGGAGGCATGTTCCCCTGCACGCGCGCGAGCAACTCGCCTTTCTCAGGAGGATTCCCCAACCCCCTGGCCATAATTAATGAAAGAAGCACAGGAAAATTGCTGAAGGGCTGTGGTGGAGCAGCAGGCCCAAGGGAGCATGAGATTTCAGCTGTGCATGGCCCTGCTCTTCCTTGCTTGTCTTGTGGCCATGCGTGCACATGCAGACATGCTGACACACGTCTTGCAACAAACATGTCTGCAGATCCACACCTCTGCCCCACAGAACAGGGGTCCATAATAGGTATCCATAAGCAGGCCTAGATCAGGTGTTCATGGGCTTGTACAGAATACACACCCTAAAGGCATTTCTTTGACAGCTGGCCTCTGGAGCTTCTCTTCCAAACAATTAAAGCATGCAGCTAAGAGAGGTGCTAATCTTGCTTCTTTCATCTCTCTTTGGTTTACTTCCCCTTCCCAGTCAAGTGCAATGTTATTTTCCCTTTCCTTTACAAAATGAAAGCCTACAGCACTAAGACATGGAGAAAGGTCTGGCTGCTAGACAGGTTTGTACAAAACACAGGACTTGAGCAAGAAAAAGACTTTGTCAGAGGCTCTGCAGCCTCTTTCCAGGTCCTTTTCTCCAGAAGGCAAAGGACAGATTGCCTGTGCCAGTCAGCAGGACAATGATGGGTCCAGCTTGTGACCTGTAGCACTTTCATTCCCCTGCTTCTTTTGCATTAACCGAAGGGAGAGGAGATGGTAGGGAAAAACAATAGCAGAAGAATCTCAGCCCAGCAAGTGCTAGCAAATGTCTGATTACGATTATTTTCTGCTTTGTATTTCACATTTATAGTAGAGAATGTTTGTATAACTCCTCCAGCTAGGCAAATAACTGGGGAAAGTTTAGTTGCTTTCAAAGGCAGGGAAGCATCTCTTGAAAAAGAGGAAGTTCAAACAGAGGGACAAAAATATATTCCTCTAATAAGGGCTAAAATGATTTCATGCATTTTTTACCACTTCTATGAATTTAAATCTTGTTGCAATTAGGCTTTTTTTTTTTTTTTTTTTTTTTTTTTTTTTTTTTTTTTTACTGAAACCTTCTAGTGTATTGAACTTCATCTCCTTGACTCACAGTTGCTAATTTCCCTCAGAGATTCGCCCACACTAGGGAAATTTAACTGATATCCCCCACACTTGCTGGTGGCTTTGGAGCTGTAATGAGGCTGGGGCTTGGGGTGGTGAGGGTAAAAGTGCATCCATCCATGGTCAGGGACCTGGAAGTTGGACCAGCTCTAGGACCTGAGTGCATTGGAATGGAGCTGCAGGAAGGGCCACACAGGTTTTGGAGGACACGGCTCTGAGTTCCTGAATGTCTGGAGTTATACAGGGGGCTGTGTAGCTGTGGCCATTCCTGGGATGTGAGAGCACATAGGACAAGAGGCCAAAAATACTCCTTAGAGTCCCCTTCCCATGCTGGATAAAAGAGAGAGGGACCCAGCTTCTGCAAATACCCTTTGCAGCCCATCCATCCCCATTTGTGATCATCTACACAGCCATCTGTGGGACTTGTTTGATTTCTTCACATTCCTCTTGAACCAGAGCACCCCAAACTGGACACACTTTTCCAGGTCCAGCCCCACCAACACAGAACAAGGGCCATCATTCTTTCCTTTGATTTGCCCCAGCCTTTGCTCTTCTTTGTGCAGAATCTCCTGAAGTTGCTGCAGCAAGGAGGGGTGAAGGAGGACGGTGGGCATCCAGGGAGCCTGGAAGCCTGGGCTGGGCTTCCAGCTCCACTCATTGCATGGAGCAGAGCAGTGGAAGATGAATCACTATTCACTCACCATTTATTAACTCACTTTTCTAGAGTGCAACACTGAGCAAAGCTGATCCTAAGTGCGGAAAAAGGCTGATTGTGCCCCAGGGGTTGTGATTCAATAAATTATTCCACTTGCCTTCCAGTCCTCTTCTCATTAACCATCCAGTCAACTCGTGCTCCAGTTAAAGTGTGGTTAGTTCAACAGAGCTTATTTGGGAAGAAAGGATCTTGAGCTAAGTGAAAAGCCAGAGTTTGGAAAGAGCATGGATCCACAGAGGGAGGCAGCACAAACTGATTTATCCCTTTGAAATAAATAAGTTTATTCTGATTAATTTTCCTAAGTGTCTCTTTGTAGACAAAATGCTGAGCCCCGTTGTGATGCTTTCATGCTGGCAAGCTGGAAAGCATTTGAAGGAAAATGTGAACAATTACTCTTCCAAATGACTTGCCCATGCACATCTTGAGCTCTATGTCCTACGTCAGGATAAACCTGAATCTCTCCACATCTACCCCAGCTGTGCCTTTGGCTCTGAACTTGCTCCTCAGAAAATCTGTCCCTTGTTGCTTTTGGAGCTATGCTTAAGAGAGGTGCAATTTAAATTGTTTAAAATCCCCAAATACAAGGTGACCCAGGAATGGCTTTTGCATTTTTATACTTACCCTTTTCTTCTCTTTGCTGTGATCTGTACCAAAACCCGGGAGGATTTAGTGGTAGATTAGAAATCCTTCTGTTTTAAATGTGTCATTGTTATTCTCTTACTGACTTTTGTTCACAGATTTCTTAGGGATGAGTAGGATGTTCATTCTTCCACTTGAACTGTTATTTTCCTAAGTGTTCATTATATGTTGCAGCTAACTACATTTTAATTCCTTTTCTGAAACATTATTTTTTAAAAAAGAACTGGACAGAAGTATGTCTTCATAGTGAATGGTGCAGCATTTCAATACTTTGTAATAACACCTGGCTAGCTCTCCAGATAAAGTGGAGTGGCTGACACCTGAATTTTCTAGTAGAAAATAAACAAACAAACAAACAAAAATGTTTATTTCCTTGACCAAACAGCTATCTGTAATCTCAATAAAGCAGCAAAGTAAAACTGGGATGAGTGCTTTGATTTTTTCTCCTTGTGGTGGGTACCATCAAAAGTTGCTGAAGGAAAGTAATCCCACCATTAAAAAATGAAATCAGCTGCTGACTGAGCAAGTTATATTGGAATAAGACAGAAATTACCACCACCTTCAACACAAGGGCAAACCCATCATCTCTTTTTAGCTTCTCCTTCCTCGTTCCTGCCAAAGTGGCTCGTAAGCTGGTGGCTGATTAGCAGAAGTGTTTTAGCTGGATTTCCAACAGCCAGAAGAGATCTTTGATATGGCATCAGGAGCAAGTTAACAATGGGAACAACCCTGCATGATCCCACTGAACTCCCTGGAGCTGTTAGATGAATTTTTGCAGAGGATCTACAAAAGTTTCATTGGTTTCTTTTCTTTTGCCTGGCCATGGCAAATGTGCTGGAGGGCTCTAAACCTTCTCATCAACCTGTTGCCAGCCTTCCTCTTCCAGAGCTGCCTTGGGAGAACCTTCAAGCAGGTCCCAGTATTCAGCGATGGGAACAGTGGTTCTTCACATGCTGACTGGAGACAGTAGTGTTGTTAGAAATCACTGCACGGGCACAGCTGAATGGCTCCACAGGTGACACTTCTGTGTGAGTTTAATCTTTTCCCACTTGCTTGGACCACTGTCTCTTGCCTGATGATCCTCATCTGGCTAAATTTCCCCAGGGATTCAAAACCAAGCCCAATGGCATGGGAATCAGGTAAATTATTTCCATGAATAATAAATAGTTCTGTAAAATCCTGAAGGAAATCTGTAATGAACACTTATACCACAATGGAAAGAAAACTTTGGTAACAGCAGCTTAACTCAGGCAGAGCCATTTTTCATGGCAGACCTTCATCTTAAGAGGCATAATCTGAAGGAGAACATTCAGTGTTTGTTGTAGCTCTGATTTTCCTTGCTAGAAGCAGAGGACCTGGTATCTCTACCCTTGTTGAGAAAGGGGAGGTTTCCTCCATCTGTTGGACTTGGCCAGGAGCTGCTGTTTTATTGAGGGGGAAAATTAGCCAACCAAATGGCAAATGCTTGCAGAAGAGCTTCTGAGTCCCAGCTCTTTTGGATGGAAGGGGCAACCCACTATGTTTCCATGCTAAAATCTGTGGTTGCTGGTGACCTGGAATGCAGAGGGAGAAACTGGCTGGACAATACGACAGGAGAACATCCAGACCAGAGGATGGATGTCATGGGCCTGCCCTTGGCACTGGAATTCAGCAGTTCTGAAGAAGTGCAAGAACCATCAGAGCTGAAGAGAGCTTGCATTGATTCCTGGCGAACAAAAATCCTCAGTCAGCTGAAATCCTGCCATCCCATCTGGCAGAGGTAATGCAAAGCCATCTCTGACATTTATGAATATGCAGATCGGACACTTATGTCTCCCCTGTCCTGAGAGAGGAGTGCTTGCATCCTGCCCCCAGTTGCAGCAGTGTGAAACCAGTCCCATTATCCCGTGCTGACTTCCAGCATATAGCATGATAAGGATCTTTCTCTTCAGCTGTACAACTGTTAGTTGTGTGAGGAAACACATGTTCACCATTTACGTGCATGAATGTCAGTTTGTTCTATGACGCCCCTGGATTTCATTTAAAATAGCATTTTTGCTGCAGCCACAGAACTGAAATATCCTGAGAACATCTCTGCTCCCTACAGACCAGGAAGCTGGAGAAGCACCTTGTCTTACATGTGCAAGCTGTTGCTTTCGGCGACTTCATTGTGTTCCCCCTTTTAAAGGTGCTTCAGACATTTCATACCTGGGAGTCAAGCATCTCACTCACTGACATTTTTGTAAATCTCAGATGTTCAGACTGGGCCATTTGGGACATTTTGTTAGCTGACACAGTTGTCCTATATTCAGTGGCCTCCAACACGACTCTTCTCCACCCACTGAGGAGCTGGTCCTGGTTGTTAAAGGGTATTATTGCTTCTGCCCTTCTCAGTTTTGCTCCATGCTAGATATCCCAGAAGCTCCATAGCCAACACCTTCTCCTTTGGCTTCCCCTTTGGTTTTACTGCACTGAGATACATTTACCCCATTTCAATGTGGGGTTTTAAATCATTCTTTTCTACCCTTTGCTTGGATCCATCATTTCCTTCCCACCACCTCAGCTTACCTGAATAATATTCAAGATCCTTCTGTTTTCTTCCTCTCCCCCATCTGGGAGACAAATAGAGGAGGAAAGAGTGTGTGGCTCTGGTGAGACACTCTTGGATGTTCAAGATTTGGCTCACAATGACACAAAGTCTCTGCATTAAGTTTATTTTTATATATATATATTTTCTCTCAGCTGTGCAGCAAGATGTTGCCTGACATGCTACATGTTCTCATCAGCAGTGCTGGTCACCAGATTCCTCTTCCCACTACTGCCATCTTTGCAGGAGCATCCTCCCAAGTATCATCTTAAAAATCTCATGTGCTTGACTCTTGCATGCAATTGCAACTTGTCTTGGTTGCCCCAAGGGCATTATTTCTCTACCCCTCCTTCAGACTTCTCCAAGGTGCTGGGTATCTTCACAATGTGCCATCCCCATGTTATTTATAGAGCTGGGATGTAAATCACATCTAGGTTTTCCATTCATCCTGGCATAACTCCTCTCCACCGACTGCTGTAGGAAGCAAGTTTTTGAGATCTGACCAGTTCCCTACTACTTTTATTTTGTGGCCCCATAAAGTTCAGGTGCATTAACCCCACAGTAAAGCATCACTTGCACCAATTTTACCTTGTGCATAAAAGACCTGGCATCTCCCCACCTCCTTCAGAATCACAGCTGAGTTTTGCATATATTGCAGGTAACTATCCGAGCTAAATCTAAGCCCTGCTCTGTGCTAAATGGGGCTTGACCTGCTTCTTTCCAACACCATTTCCAAACGGCAGGCATCCTGGCTGCTGCAGCAGAGAGACCCTTGCATGGACCTGGAGGCAGTCTTTGCTGGAGGAGGCTTGGGGCGAGCTGTCAGGCTGACGTGTTCAGCCACTGGACCTGATCGCCTTTAATTAGGACGAACAATAACAGTGCAGGCTTGTCATTTCTGAAGGAAGTCATGCCGTTCTCTGAGCCCAGGATCAGTCGTTAGGAAACGTCAATAACACAGAGCCCTAACAGAGCCCTAACAGCTGGTGGGAGGAGTGCCATGGTGCCAGGATTGCTTTTAATTTTATTTTGCTCTTTTATCTTTTCTTCCTTTCTCCCTGTCTCCCTGTCTATCTATCCATGCATGTTCACTGGCCACTTCTGAGATATGCAGTCCCACGTTTCTCTGTCAACTTCCTTGTAGGCATCTGACAAATCCATCCAAACCACACACGTGCCCTTTGCTGCCCACCCCCTTTCTCCCCCCAGCCTAAATGAGTCTCTGAGAAGTCTCTGAGATTTACAGCAGGTAGAGATTTTGTGGGTCTTTGTGTTTTTGATGCTTTCATGCAGAGGACTTAAATCAGAGCAGACTAAGGTGTGGGGTTATAGTCAGAAATAGGTGGAAGGGTGGTGGGAATGGATCAGTGTTTGGGGTGTGTCCCATGCCTCAGAGCATGGAGATAATTTCACCTGCCCCTGAACAAATTCAGGACACTGGATATAGGGAGAAGTTGGCATTTTTGTGAACAGAATCTCACATACGGTTGTCTTATGACTTTGTAGTTATTAAAAGAGTGAGATTTGGGCCCTTTCTGTTCCTGTAAAGAGCCAAACAATTTTATTTATTTATTTTTTTTTGCATGCAAATACCAGGGTGTTGTAGTCCTGATGTCCAGCTATTACTTACTAACCTGCTGCTGATGACAGTAGGCAAAGGACTGCTCCATCCTGTCCCCTCCAGCCAGCAGCCTGCAAAGAGGGAATGCTAGAAGGGTTTGGAGGTGGCAGTCCCTCGGTTTCTTAGGCCCTGTTTTGAAGTGGCAGTAATGGGAATAACATAATTTCACAAACTAGATGGGTGTCTTCCATGAACCAAGCTGCTGAATATAAAGTCTGGCTCCTGGCAGGAACTCTGAATCATTCCTCTCCCTCCTCTGCTTTCCCTTTTTGGAAGACAGCAAAGACTCCTGCCACCACGCTGAAGCTTCATTAACCTTTATTAATTTTCCCAGGGTTCCAGGATCAAATTTGTCACCATTTCATCTCCTCGCAGTTTGTATGTCTTGAAAAGGTGTCTGACTGTTTTACCTCTTGGGAAAAAATAAAAAAAAGACCCTCTGTCTGGTACCTGCTGTTTGGAAACAAACTGGGTGCCAGATCACGGATTACTTGGATTCAGTTCTGCTCTCTGTTGTTCTGTGTGACTCCAGTGGAGTCAGCTGAGCTCTCTTGATTTAAAGCGGGCAGGTCTGGTGGGTGGAATTTGGTTGCTGTTGCTTGGTTGCTTGTCTGTTTACTAGGGAGGGCACGTGTCTGTGTAAATCAGGGTTGCCACATGCCCAAAAACCTAGGAGAACGTGAGTCAAATTTGAGTTTCCTCTGTAGCAAGGAATCCCACATGAGATGCAAATGCAAAGCTGGCAGCAGTGTGGGTTTGGAAGGAGGAAGGGTGTTTGCTGTTCATCAGGAATTCAATGCCTTTACTCCACATGATTTATCTTCTGATTTCAACACCGTGGCCTTCAGTGGGAGACCTCCACTGACAGCTGGGTGCTATAATCAGGATCTTTGCTCTTTCAGCTGACTTACAAAGGTGCCCAATGGAAGCTCTGTGGGTCTTTAAGCCACTGTGTTGATCCCAGATCTTCATCTCTTCTTGTTGCTGGTGATAGGGTAGCATCGGTGGAGGAGACATCTTTTTGAGCCATTCCTTTCCTTTTCACCTGCCCTCACCTACCTGCTGTACTCAGCATGTTTCTGGATACTCTACTGAGCATTGCTAAGTAGATATCGCTTGCAAGGCAGAGTTTTCCACTGAAAAATGCTGCCAATCATCACCATAGACAAAGCACTGCCAAGGTTGGTGGGGTTCACTGTCAGCACATCTGAAAAGGCTAAACACAAGTGCAACAAAGAGTGCAGACACCCTAGAAATTAACCACAGTTACTTAAAGACCAGGCACAAGGGATCTTATTCTGCATGGTCCCAGTTGTCGCTGTGAAACAAGGGGTTGACCTGCCAGCCAGACCAAGTCTTGGAGGCTGGCTTGGTGCTACAGCCCCTGGGGACTGCCAAGGGTGCCGGGGTTGGAAAGCAGGTGGTTGTGTCAGCCAAACATTGCAGGCCGCTGTTGTTTATACATGTAACCTTTGTAGTGAAAGATCTTGCAGAGTGAACCAAGGTGTATTTACATGACCCATTACCTTGCCATAGCCAATGGACGCTATAATTCCAGAAGCCAATCGCTGAGGTCCACAGATAACAGAAAGCGAGAGGACACTGACGAACTGCAGCACTACGGGTACCCTGCACCTCAAATAGGTAAGCTCTGACCTCCCACGACAGCCTCTGGAGCTGGCACCCTCCTGGTCCCTGCACCCCCCGGCTGGGCTGGGCTGCCCGCATTGACTCGCTTCGCTGTTCCAATGACCCACCTAACCCATGCTTTTCCTCCCAGGTTGGTGTGGTCTTACCCAGCAAGTCACACCCTGAGCAAACAGTCGCCGTCCAGTTCGTTCCCATCCCATTGCCCCAACAGGGGATTTGTGTTGCTGCCGTTTATTAAAGAAGGCTAAGAGGGTTAGACACAAAGCTCTAACCAGGCCATGCTTCTCACAGACTGCTTCTCATCGCCCTGCCTACTTCTAAGTCAGTGCTTTGTCTGAACTATCTAAACAGCCATAGTTCATTAAGCCAAAGCTGACCTTACTGCGATACAGCCTCTTTGCTGAAGTCCATGCCATAGCTTACCATTGACCATAGGTGTGCAGAGCATAATGGGGAGAGAGCAGGGATGCTTTCCCCTGGCACCAAGTCTTTAGCATTCTGCAAGGACTCGTAGCTGATAGCTTCTGCAGCAGGACCTTCCACCCTCCTGCAATCAAAGAGGAGTGAGATATAGTAACATATAGTGTGATCTGGGAAGGTGGGAGTGAACTGGACCTGGACCTAAGCCAGGTCCTACCTGGAGAGGTTTTGTGCTGTCCTTTTACTGATGCCTTTCATGGCAGGAACTCAAAGCATCGTGGCTCTTGGGCAATGCAAGATGTGCTGACCCTGGCTGCAGGTTAAAAACCATTGTGCTGTGGGCTTTCAAACAGTTTGTACTCTAGAAAGGTTTCGGAGGGATGATTTGACGAGCCAGAGCTGTGACATTGATTATGAAAGAAAGGAGGTTATGTTTTGGTGTATATCAGATGTGCTCCATCCAACTCAGCAGGACGTTGCCACTGTGCAGCAGCAATATCAGGAAGCAGCACCGTGGTGCAGAGGCTCTGGAGGTGATCAGGCACCAGCTGGGGTTGGGGGAATGGTCTGAGTCTCCTTGGAACCCTACACTGAATCTGCTCCCTTGGATGGGAGCAGCTCCATAGCTTGCAGGAACACTGGCAACTGTCAAAATGTTGCAGGGAAGGGTGGGTGTTGGTACTGCTGCTACCTGGGGAATGGTCCAAATGGGGGCAAAGAGAAGGCAAGAGAAGGCATCCCAAGGCATGTTTTGGGATGTCCCCATTTTCCTGCGCTGCCTGGTGTCAGGTGCTTCCCCGGTGCTTTGCTCCAGACTGTAGCCTGGCCACCGGGTTTATAACTTGGCATTTCTTCCTGTTGGGCAGCTGCGCCTGGGCTCGGGGACATCTCTGTTATGTCCCCTGCCATCATAGCCACAGCTGCAGCAAAGTTGACCCGGGATGCTGTGTATCCCTGGGAACAGCCTGGGCTGGGATGTCCACCTGGGAAGTAGGGGGCTGTCCTGCAGTGAGCTGGCCTCACTCCTGAAGCTATCCCAGGAACACCAGCTGCAGCCAGGGTGGTCAAGGAGAGGGGGATGGAGGAGGTGTAAAGACCAGGCAGAGGATACAGCCCAGAGAGGGATGTAGGGGGAGTCTTGGGTTGGGGATACAAGCAAAACACAAGGCTTCCCTTGCAGTTAACACAGTTTGTAGAGTATAAGTGATTTCACATCCATGTAAGACCTGGCAAAACATGAAATATGAAGCCACAAGAGCGAGATCCAGCCCAGCAGGTCCCTGGCCCCTTCCCTCCCATCCCAGCCTTCGCGCCGCTTCCAGGAGGCTTTTGCCAAGGGCACAATGTGAACACAGAGGAGGAGGCACGTGGCAAGATGTCAGAGAGGCGGGCCATGCCAAAAATCAAAGGATCCTGGCGGAGGGATGACGGCCGTGTACCGCTCAATTAATGCCGAGTGAGGAAGTGTCAGGAGGAGCTGCAGGCACTGATGGGGACCCTGCAGCCAGCTGAGCTCTCCGTAAAGACAGATAAGTTTCTCACAAGGCTGGCCAGGTGCTGGAAAGGATCCTGGATGGCAGTGCTACGGCTCCATGGAGCAATGCCCAGAGTGTCTTCTTCTGCGACGCCTGCTGGGCCCTCTCCAACTGCAGGAGTGGTGCTGCAGGAGTGCAGAAAATCTCATCCTCAGTTTTGGTGGGAATCATTATTTCTTCTTCTCTTGGGAGGTGATTGCGGGCTTTTCCTGGTGCCAAGACATTTTGAGAGCCTCTCAGAACTGGGTCTGGCATGGTTTGAAATACAGTTGCATCTCTTTAAGGCTTGAGGGGTCTGGACATAGCGTAGGTTTATATAAATTCACAGCAAACCTAAAGGAGTAACCAGCACTTGGAAAATAAACTACATTACCTATTGAAAATACCAGGATTGGTGCAATATGGGAGATGATAATTGAGGTTAGCCTCTATAAATATCTGTTTCTATGGTGAAAGGGGAAAGACAAAACATAAAAAGAAGGTGAAAGAGGGAGACCAGGTGGAATTTGGGTCAGAGATGCCATCTGTTCATCTAGTAACACTAACTCTTGTCTGGACTTCTCTGGAGCTTGCAAAACCAGAGTCAGGTCTGAGTGGGGAGGTGGTGGGATTGCAAGGCCTTCAAGCCATGGTTTACTGATGGAGGAAGCCACTTCATCTCTTCAGACTTCCTCTGTCCTACCTCTTACCTTGCAGAAAGACTCTTGAGCACAGGCTGGCAGCATTTAACAAGCAACAAAACCCAGCTCTCTGCCCCTGAGGGACTTTGCTGGGTGCAGTACTGTGGGGTTGCTGCAGGGCTGGTGGAGGAGGTTGGTTCGTTCTCCAAGCACTGCAAAGATCTCGTGTCCATGCAGCATCCAGGTGGGCTAGGTAGCAGGAATGGTTGGGCTTTATGGGCCAAAGATGGGTCTTCTGGAGTCTGGGCACTCTGGATAGCAGATGCTGAACAAAAATGTGATGGTACTAAAAGGTAACGTGTTGGTGGTCAACTCAGAATATCGCAAGAGTGTCTGACAGAACCAGTTGGGTTCCTGATTAGAAAGTTAATCAAATTACCATGGAAATGCAGATCTCTGTATTCCAGGAGATGAGAAATGGTATATAGAAGCGTTGCTTTCCTGAAGCCCCAAGGCCTGAAAACACTCACTGTCTCCTACAGATTCCAGAGAAAGACCAATGGTCTGCATCATTTCCCTAACTGGAACCAGTTGGGTAGATTAATGGAACAAAATGAAAAATGAAACAGTATTGAGCAACTTTGGCTTAATGAACAAGGTTACATTCAGAATCCACCCCCTTGCACAGGCAGCAAGGGAGGCAGGTGATGCACAGATCCCAAGGGAAATGTAAAGTCCCTTTTTCTTTGTCCCTGATCTTGTTGGTAGGAATTATGAAATGAGGAGAACACAAAAATCATTGGGACAGCATAGATGAAGTAGAGAAAGCCTCATCGTTACCTTTCCCTCTTTCTGAGTCCAATGAGCAGACTGATGAGAGCCACAGACACTTGAATTTCTGCATAAAATTTAATTACTTGTAGACAACTACCCATAAGACACTGGTGAATAAATATATCACCTTGGGGAAGAGATCAAACATGCATAGCTGTAGGGCAGGTGAGGCAGTTTTGGACAGTTTGATGGTCTCCAACCCCTAGAGATACCATCACAGTTCCTATAAGGACACTCAGCTGTTTTTTAACCCTACAAGCAGGACAAGATCTCAAGCTGTGGCAGTCCACTATCTGTGTGTTCTTCATGCTCCATGTTGCAGCTGGTCAGTCTAATACAGCAACAGCTGTCCAGTTGTCTTTGGGAATGGGGTGGTGGTGCTGGACACACATCCAAGTTCTGGGTGCAGCTCAGGCTGTGCCATAAGCACCTATGGCCCTTGTAGTCACGCTGCACCAAGTGTCATGGTCCTATGTCTTTCAGCTGTGATCTGCCAGATGCATCTGGTTATGATGTGACATGGTGTGGTCTGATGATCTTAAGAACTTGTTACTACAAGGACATACCCCTCTCTTATGCATCCTCAAAGATGTGCTCTTGATGTTTGCCTGTGCCATATGCCCATGTGCTATACATAACAAATGTTGTGTTCTAAGTTTATCATGTGTAATTACTGGTAACCCATTACAAATCTAAAAAAAAAAAAAAAAAATGGAGACTTTAATTAAATGAAACAGAGAAAGCTTTTCTTTTCGTCTAGGGGAGAAAGGTATATTCCCAAAGCTTAACTAGTGCTTGTGAAATAAATAAATAAATAAATAAATAAATAAGGAAATTTGTCCTTTCTTACAACCAGCTTCTTGCAACTTTTATGGATATTGTGACCTGGGAAATACTCTCCTGGTAGGACCATATGGGTCCAGGGATACCAATGATAGAGGGAATATGTCTCAGTCCTTTCCACCCCCAACATTTGTTCAGTGGGATGCTCTTACTTGTCTTCCCAATATTGCCCCAACAGGGAAGCACTTGTTGTAGGGTGTATAGGAACAGTCAGAAGCTCAAAGAAGCTCTTCTCTAAAGGTGAAGGAGATGACAAGAGAAAGCTCTGTGGGATTGCTTCAGATTATTTTATTTTGCTATTTTATCTGTCTTCCCTCTGCCAAGAGAAGACAGGGAAAGGAGCTGGATCCTTACGCCTGCTCTGTTTACGGACACATGTACCTTCCCTGTCCCACCACTGTTACTTCCTCAGTGTCATTCCCTTTGTGTGTGTGTGTTACAACACTGAGAAACATCCCTCCCCCAAAAAACCCTTCTCACCAATCCCCTTGCCCCCCACATGTGGAACAGTTTTCACAAATTCCTAGATTTTTAGCTGCTGGCAAAGTGACACTTACAAAGCACATCTGCAGAGATCCAGGGACCAATGATGCCCCGTCCTCACCTTCTGCTCCAACCCCAACAGGTGACCCCGCGGCGGAGGAGTGGTCCCCGTGGAGCGTGTGTTCAACCACCTGCGGGGAGGGCTGGCAGACCAGGACCAGGTTCTGCGTGTCGTCTTCCTACAGCACTCAGTGCAGCGGTCCTCTCCGGGAGCAGAGGCAGTGCAACAACTCTGCCGTGTGCCCAGGTGGGCTGAGCGCTCCGTGCACTCATGGGCAGGAGGGGAAGGGAGGCTAGTGGAGTACGGACATCCCAGAACATCTCCTTCATGATACCTTCTTGGAAGGAGATTATTTTTTCCCTTTCTTTCCCTTTTAACACTTCTAGTCTCATAGAAAGACCCTTAATAGACAAAGCCCCATTATATGGGCACTTGTTCTGTATGGTACAGACAACTCCATGCTATTTAAAAGGAATGAGCACAATATATCTGAAAGGCCTGTGCCCTTGGAAGATGTTTCCAAGCATGAGGCAGACTGGGAAAGAGCAGTGACAGATGACACTTTCGGTTGCTAACACAAGGTACGCCATTGCAAAGTCAGCATGAAAAACTCAGCTGCCGGTATGTTCATGTATTGAGCCATCCCTCTCTGCTTTTATATCTCTTCTTCCACAATTTTGATGATAAAGCACAATCTGGGGGCCTGGATATTATTTTGAAGAACTGTGCTGTTAAACCAGGTGTGTTATTCACAACTCCTGACCAGAGACATCATTGTTCAACACAGTTTTACAAGGGCAAAACCACCGAGCTGGTTCCCATGCTGAATTTTCTGCTCTAGTTATCTGTTGTCATGCAAGGTGCCTGATGACAACCACAAAACATCAGGTTTAAACCCCTCTTTCCTGAGGATGGTGGATCAGTTAACAACCAATAGAGGACTGGAAAAGTGACTGCATGACTACATTTTTAATATATATATATATATATATATATATTTTTTTCTGAAGCACTATAGATTTTGTGTTAGTTTCTCCAGATGAAGCTGGAAGGGTGAAGTCCTGAAGTCCCTTAAGAGAGATCAGTACATCCTTGTAACATTTGGCCTCCAGAGATTACAGTGACTAACCTTCCGTAAATAAACTGGCCAGATTAGATTAGATTATCTTGGAGAAGATTATGTTAATATAGTCTAGCAGGCTTTAGAAGTCTAATTCTTGGAGTTGTTGGTGATGACCTGAGCAGTGCTGGAGCATTATTGCACAACCCATTTCTATCCTGTTCCTCCAGGCCTCCTGAGCTTTGTCCCTGCAGTGTCACTGCATATGATAGCAATTATGAAACAGGGTACAGCTTTTCTGAGAGCTTGAAAATGCTGTAGCCTTTGAAGATTCAATGAGAAAAAATGTTGAGCAAGGGAAAAAATGTTGAGAAGTGAGAAAATGATGGCTTTCCAAAGGGTGATTTTTTGTGTTTGTTGTTGTTGTTCCTCTCTAGCTAATTGCATCTCTTTCTCCAAAAAATGCCCTTTCCCTTGGCTCAACAATCTGAAAAATGTGTTGAATTAAAAGTGCATTTCAATTTATTTCAAGTGGGATGGAAAGTAAAAGATACTCATAGTCAATACTAAATCACCAAAAAATTACACCATGTTCCTCTTGCAGATTTCAGGCTGTTTTTTTCTTGGCCTTCCCACACTGGCTTCTCGCAGGATGCTCATTAGGGGTTTGGGGGGGGGGGGAGTAAGATGCTGTGCTCAGTGGGTTCACTCGCTTCTGCAGACCTCCTTTGGAAAGGAAACTTACTTCTTTTGCTTTGGTTGCAGTGCACGGCACGTGGGACGAGTGGTCTCCGTGGAGCCTGTGCTCTTCCACATGTGGGAGAGGGTACAGGGACCGGACCCGCACGTGTAAGCCCCCGCAGTTTGGTGGGAACCCCTGCGAAGGCCCAGAGAAGCAAACGAAGTTCTGCAACATCGCACTTTGCCCAGGTAAGGCAGTTAGAGATTCGAAGCCTTCCCTCCGGCAGGTCTCCTGGCCCCCAAAGATGCACACAGGTGGGTTGATGAAGATCTCTGTAGCTGTCAGTCCTGGATGAAGGATTACGCGGATTGATCTGCTCCAAAAAGGATCATCTATAAGGAAAGGAGCCATCAGAGAAGCAACCAAGAGGCACTTTCTGGGGATATTCAGCTGTTTTAGGTTTGGATTTGCCCTGTGTAGTAACTTAATAAGGACACATTACATGGGATGGATCTGTACTGGCTCAGTTATCGCTAGCCTTTACACGAACATCTCACATTTGTTGTTTATTATCCCCAATGGATGGTTCAAAACCATGGTGCCCACCTGGGCATGCTGTGCAGGAGCGAGTGCTTTTGCCCTAGTTGTTAGTTGCATACCTGCCTGGATTTTGTTGTCTGTGCAAGTTCTTTCTGTAGTGGATCCTACCATGGGCAGAGAGATGAACTAAGAGACTCCTGAGAGCATTCCCTGACATATTTTTCATACTTTTAGGGACTTTTTCCCATCACCTAAATTTTACTTCCAAATGCCTCTCTCTGATTTTCTCTTTGAGAAACCAGAAAGAAACCTCAAGACAAAATGGCTTCTGCGTGCTGGAAATCCAATTGTGCTCCTGTGGTTTCCTTCCCCTGAACCAGAGAGGCCCTGGGTTTACCACAGAGCCTCCGTTAATTTAGCTGGGGGTTTCCTGGTGGACGCAATCAGAACAAAAGGGAGCTCCCCAGCACGCCTCCCCTCTCCCAGGATAATGTCAACTGACACTTTTCAGGTTTAATGAGAATCATTATGAGAAATTATGATGTCCCCGGAGGAGGAGGGGGACTGTGGGAGTGATGAGAACTTTGTGAAAACATTTGTGAGAAACCTCCTGGCATTTTCCGCCCGGTTTTCACCCCAAGTAACTATCCCTGGATTCCTGGCTGCCGTCCAGAAGGCTCTCCCCAGAATAAGGACATCCCAGGCATCAAATTGGCTCTGTCATAAAAAGACAAATTGAAGAAGTCAGACCTGGCATTGCTTGGGCAATAAAGCATATCCTGAGTTAATGTTGAGCCATAATTAATTTAAATGCAAATAAATATGTGGATACGCTGTCTCAAACAAAATGGGTAGGGGAGAGGAAAGATAGGCAGCCCAACAGAAAGACTTCAGCTCTAATTAATGCCACAAAGGCAATCAGTGGCTTTGCCGTGCCAAATGAGTGCAGCGCTGGGGGACTCATTGAAGCACAACAATGGGCACTGCTCAGCGCTCGACATGCCAGACATCCATATCGCTCCTTCCCGCCCCGCTTAGAGGATTTATTACTGCAGCCGATAAAAACGCTTTGCTCTAGGACAACGGAGCTTTTGTTCCTCTGGAGCAGCAGATATTGCCGTCTGAGTCCCAAGTCCTTCGGAGGAAAAGAAATAAGGGGGAAGACAATGGCAGTGTCTGCACAGGCTGCACAATGCAGGCTCCAAGGAACTTCTTTGATGGACTCATTTTGCAGTATGGTGACAGCAGTGAATGGTCTTTGATGAGTTTATGATGAAGATCCCCCAGCATCTTGCCCAAGAGGCATCTTTACATCAGTGCATGCAGCTGGTGATGCAACATGGCCATCTTGACTTCCTCGTTTTTAAAATATCTTTACAATTACAGCCCAGGAATAAATGATATCTCATCTCAAAGGAAATTCTCTGCTCGCACTCTCCCAGTGATTGAGCAATTTGTGGATGTGGCTCTTTTCCATTTTCCCATCTCCAAAAGCTCACAGTGGTGGTAGGATTCCAACCACCACCGTCATGGTAGGATATGGAAAACACAACTTTTTTTTTTTTTTAAAAGGTAAAAACAATATTTACTTTGGGAATTGTAGTACCACCTTTCCAATATCAGTGACCACTGGTGATGGGCAAGCACTGTCAGTTCATGGCAACCAGCAGCACTTCCTCCAGTCAGAGGAACTCCTTTACACCTGGTAGAAACTACTCTATGGGTTTTGGGATCACTTGCAGAGAGGAATCAACCGCCTGGCACCACCTCTTGCATTTCCCCTCCTTGGCGCTGATAAGCATTGACATGACAATTTGAATTATGCATGACGAAAGCATCAAGTTTGGATTGCCAAAAATGGGCTGTTTTTGGACTACATTTGTGCCTGATTTTCAGACCTTCCAAGCTCACGTGATACCGTAACAGTTGCTTGTTTGTATATTTTGACATTTTCTCACATGCTTGAAGACAAAAAGCCACTCAACTGCAATGGGGATTATTTGGGGCCATGCAGAGCCTTGCAGATGACACAGGGGACCAGGCTGCATATATTTTTCTTGGTCTGATAAACAAAGTGAAAGAAAATGAGCTGCAATCTACAGCAATGTGATGCAAGCCAGAATTCAGACTTTCCTGTGATTCAGTTGTTTTTTTTCTGAGTGAGAGCTAACAGTTAATGAGAGCTAAACAGAGCATGATGACCACTGCTAATGAGAAAATGCGCTCCAGGAATAGCAGGCTGGGTGATAGATCTGATGATCAGGGACCAATTAGGGTGTGAGTGCCACACTTGGGAATGCCTCACACTGCACCACGCTAATAAGATGTATTCGTGTTCCTTTCCAAACCTGTACCTATCATAACCTCTCTTTTTCCTCCCTTTCCTGTTTAATTATCAGAGATGTTGCTGTGTGGAGATACATCAAGCCCGTCAGTGTTAATTCAGCTGTGACAGAAGGGCATTGACCACACACACGCACTCTGCTTGTGGTCTTCTGTTGGAGCACACCTTTGCTCTGAGATTTTCCTGGTTGGCAGAGTGAATTCCTTTCAATAACAGTGTGATTTGAGCTTGTGCTTGAAGGGTTTCCTCTGCAAAACAGCATTTGAGTGCCTGAGGAGCCAGTCTCATGCATTGCTTTGGACTAGTAATGGAGAAAAATGGGTTCCCTCAAAAAGTGGATTGACAAAAATGGGAAATAGTATCATAAAACCATAGAATCATTAAAGTTGGAAGAGACCAAGATCATCTGGTCCAAATATTCTGATAATTAATAGATTCCTTCAAAATTTTCAGTGAAAACATGATCCACACTCTCTATTTTAATGTTAAGTTATGACTGGCCATATTAATAGTTTGGAGTTTTATGTAATGTCCATAATTTCAACTTTTCTGGTGTTATGAACATAAACATCAATGTTTTATGGTGCTTTCATCCTGGCAGGATGTAACATACCAGCCAGAGGTTGCAGAGGGTCCCAAGACATTGCCATTGCCACTCTTGTTTGAACTTTTTTCCCAATGATACTCTCCCTCTAACACTCTCTGTGACTCCAGTTGGTCCTCCCCTGCCTCAGTCCCTTGAAGGCACAGGCCAGAGACTCTTTTATGTGCCTCCTTCCAGAGGGAGCGATTTTCACATTCCGCTTTGTTTTCTCTCTTTGGGCCACTCAGTGGACGGCAACTGGAACGAGTGGTCGAGCTGGAGCTCCTGCTCAGCCTCCTGCTCCAACGGCACGCAGCAGCGGACGAGGGAGTGCAATGGGCCCTCCTATGGGGGAGCTGAATGCCAAGGGCACTGGGTGGAGACCAGAGACTGCTTCCTACGCCAATGCCCAGGTCAGTGAACAATGACTTTTCCTCCCTTTCTCATGTCATCCTTCTCTGCAGTCCCAGGTAGGCATTTATAACCCCCCTCCAGTTTCCCCTGGGGAAGAGTTGCATAGTTTTCACCAGCGATGCAGTAATAAGGAGGCTAAAGATCATTACCTACAGACCATGCAACCCAAAATCTATAGTTGGCAAATGCTCCAGGTGAGTAATTATCCATAGAGAACTTGTCTTTCTGACTAATTGGGTCAGCAGGTGTGAAAAATATTCTTGCCTGCAAACAAGGCTTAGATATCTAGAAGCTTTCAAGATTAATCAGGACCCATTTTTTCTTGCCATGCATTCCCTGGTACTTTTCCTGGCTCTCACTGGGTGCTCCGTCCCCCTTAGCCCATAGGATTGAGGAGTGGACACCTGAGATGTCACGAAATAGAGCACGAGAGGTTGGTGTTGGCCCTTTTCTTCAGTAATTTCCTTCCACTGCTTGGAGAAGAAGAGAGGGAAGTCTCCCACCCTACAGTGAGGAATTATTTGACCTGAGGTGACCTGTTAACTCCTAATTAAAACCCATATATGAATCAGAAGACTTCGGTTCTTCCTCTATTTGTGTCACTGAGTTGTTGTTTCTTGTCTGTGATGAAGCAGAGAACATTTTCCTACCTTGCAGGCTTGTTGTGAGGGCTAATTAACATTTTTATAGTGCTTTGATAAAGGCCATTGTTAATGCAAGAGAAGTAGCATTTCCACTGAGTCTGTAAAGATGCTTGAAGAAGATATCAGGAAATGAGACAACATCTTAGCCTCTTGCAAAAGCTCTTTCCAAGGTACGTGAAACCATAGTGCAATGGAAATGGCTGGAGTGGGGGTTATTTGATGTTTCTTCATGGTTTGTCATCTAGATGGGCTCTGCTGGTCCCTTTGTGCTCATTTTCACATGTAAATCATGCATCCCAACCAAATGCCAGCTATGGACTTTGACTGGTAGATGAGGCTGCCTACCAGGTTGAATCTTTGCTGGCCCTGAGAACATTTGTGGTCAGAGCCCCAGATCTGAACAGGGCTGGTGTTGTGGGGTGAGGATACTGAGGAGGAGCACCAAAAATTCCCCTCACTCATTAAAGGACTGCCTCAATGGGAAAGAGGATGCACTGATTCTGTGTCTGTTGAGGATCAGTGATTCAAGGCAGGAGAACCCTTCACACCAAGACATGCTCTACTCATCCTACCTTCCAGCGCTCACCTTGGGAAGTTGCCTCCTTCCATTGCAGATGATGTTGGGGTTGTTTCAGGATGTTTCTCTCTTCTTTTCTTGTCTCCAGTGGATGGGAAGTGGCAAGCTTGGGGCGTGTGGGGCAGCTGCACCACCACATGTGGAGGTGGGACCCAGCGACGTGACCGAGTTTGCTATGGCCCCTTCTTTGGCGGAGAGTCATGCCAGGGCCCCAAGGAAGAGTACAAGCAGTGCAATGACAGGAGGTGTCCTGGTAGGTACCCCAGACTCCT